>DVZL01003494.1:0-13925 GCA_018236625.1 Lasaia peninsularis
GGTTCAGTGGTTTAGGCGTGAAAGCGTAACATACAGACAGACAGAGTTACTTTCGCATTTATAATATTAGTAGGGATAGTACGGATTAAACTAGATAATGTAGGTAATACCCCACTGTAAATATAAAAAACATGGTCGTCGAATGTCAACCTAGGTCTCTCCGAGTACCTACAGCCATCCGCATTCGCATTGTATATCTGTTTGTCAATCTTTTTTCTGTCATTATTACCACATGACCGAACCATTTGTGTATATACCCTCCATTGTTACACCGACACTTTTTTCAGTCCCACTCTTTCTCTGAAATACGGATACGTTTTGAAATAACAACAAAATCAAAATAAGTGTTTACCGACGACATGATAATGAAATTAAAATCGGCTTTTGTAGGTTCACTGCGCTTAAAATAATAGTTTTTTTTTTAATTACAGGTTTTGGTGGCAACGTGGTGCGTGAAGAAGTGAGGAAGAAGGCGCTGTGGTACGTAACTGACTTCCAGGAACTAATCGACACTTTAGCCGTTCAAACAAAGTGAACCGAACACACAAATTAGTTAATATAGACTTTGCTGCTTGTGATTTAAAAGATCATTTTGCGATTGCATTTGAAATAGTATACAGTATGCATAATGCCCTAAGAGCATTTTATTTATTTCATCTGTGTGTGTTTAACTTTTACTGCATATATAAATAAGATTTACTTTTAAATAACATTATGTTCACTGAGACTTGTGACGTTCTTCGTGTCAGGATTAATCTGTCTTTGATTAAAGTTAATTTTAATTAATTTGTCTTTATAAATTTATTAAAGTTATTTAGCGTTAAGCCCTTGACCAATTACAGCGCAGACTTTTTAATTTCCTGCAATCTGATTGGTCGAAAACGTTTCTACGTTACTGTTATTTTAACGCGAAGATACTGATTTTACGAAGCTTCTTATAAACTTATATTAAGTGATTACTATTTGTTCTCCCGTATTATTAGTTAAAATTAAATACATTTTATACTTTCCGTCATTAGCATTTCGTGAAATTGTATAAAATATTTGCAAAGTCAAATTAAACAGCCTTAAAGATGATGTAAAGACGAAGCTGGTTAGGCATTTTTTTTAATTAAGTGATACAGTGAAAGTGTATTAAAAATAATACTGTTACCTTTTGCAAAAATATCATGTTTAGATAAATGTACAACAACACATAATGTATATGGTATTTATCTAATACTTTAATTAAAAAAAATAAGAAACGATATTGAAATACGTCCAACAATATACATAAGATTATAATTTTTTCTTTGCTCCAAAGCAGTACCTTAAATAATAACATAATACAGGAAAATATATTTTTTATAATTATTAATACTTTTGAGAACATCTATACTGCAATCTATCTATTATCTGAAAGTTATTAATAGGGCCTAGTTTTGTACTCTATTCAAGTCCCACTACTTGGATGGAGTACGTCAGTATTTTGAGGTTATAATGGTTGTTTTACATTTTGAATGTAGATAAATTTAGATTGTTTTATTGTTACGTTAATATATTTAATGTTTCCCTACTTTGATAGACCTCAATTTTGATAAAAGTGTTGTATGTTTGAAATGCGTGTACAGTCTGTGTTTTGTACGATGACATCTGTCAATGTCACTTAACTTGCAATGTGACGTTTGTCAATTTTTTTTTGTCTATGTTCATGATCTTAACTCGCTATCTTTTCTTATTATAAGTACAAAGTTAATAATGAAATATCATAAATCCAAAATACCATATTTTTCGAAATATATTTGTTACAAAACATGATAAAGCCATTAAGGTTTTTGAGTTAAAAGTTAATGCTGTATAAACGAATGTGTTTGTATTATTTCGGTTTTAGTTATGTGATATTCTAAAAGAAAATCGTGCCAATGATTTTATACAGCTTTTACTTTAATCGTGATAGAATGAAAAAGTGAGTGTGATGGTACTTTAAGTACAGTTGTTTTAAAAGGACCTAGTTCTGTTTATCTTTAAGTGTATTATAATAGACATTTTTAGATTTTTTTATGTAAGCACTCTAGAGGAATAGAGTGTTCCGAATACATTAGTTGCAAAAGCTTATTTCTTTAGATGCAATTGCGATTTTCAAAAATGGTTAGTGAAAAAAGGTGAAATTAAATATATTATTTGACTCAATTTTTCTTTTAACATGACAAGAGTATATTTTGATAGTAAAAGTGATAGGTCTAGTCCAATATTTTGAAGAAAACTTAAAAAAAATAATTAAATCCATTATTTATATCGTACGATTAGTATTAAAAAGGCACATCTCGAACATTCTTAATTTTGGGAAAAACTATTTTAACAGAGGATGATTTTTCTCTATTTCTGTTAAAGCCACATTGTAATACTATGTAGTAATTTTGTATCCAAAAACAATGCCCTTTTTTTTAATTGTGCCCTTATATTACTAAGAGTGCGATATGTTGTAGTTAAAAACAATAGGCTTTAGAAAAAAATGTATTAATAAAAATCAGAAAATTAATAGATCTTAAACATAGAGCTTCATATATATGGAGATATTATAATTCAGAAAAACTTACACGTGGTTGATCTGAAACTAAGAATGATGTCTTGCTAATTTTTCTACACTTCCTTTTCTGAATCAATTGTTGGTGGGATTAAAAATGATTAAAAAGTAAAAAGTCACTCTTGTACCGACTTAAAATTCTATTGTTTTATTTCTATACAAATTCTTGGCGGAAACTTATGTTGTCGTTTTCTCATAAAGTTTTTTTTATAAATAAAACCTCCGTCACCTTCTATATTTAGCATATTAAAGATAATGCTGTATTTAGAAAAAAAACTTAATGCTTACATTTAAGAAATTTGTTGGCGTTGTGAAATAGTGATGACAGGTTTTGTTAAGCTGATGATGTCACTATTTTCTCAACGCAAACAAACTCTAATGTAATGAAATAACATGTTGATTTTAAAATGGTATAACCTATTATTTATGTATTATTTTAGTTGTCATTTTATTAATTAAATTATGTGTCAGTGATGTTGATGAATTAGGTTTAGAAATGTTTGGTTAATTAACATAGTACAACATTAACTCGATTAATTACTATTAATAGAGGTAGAAAGAAAGAAAATATTGTTAATTTATTTTCAAAATCTACCCTCAACATATTTAAATGTCAAATATGGCTGTGTATTTGTTACGAGTAAGTTAATATGTTTAAGTATAAATTGTATTATCAATTGTTATTATATAATTATTAATAAAAATAATTATAATTTGAATGTTTTTTAATCTTTTACCCTGAGCGCTGCCTAATCATTGCGTTTTTTGGGTTTGAATAATAGGTTTTGCATTTGACAGCGCCATTCTAGGAAAGGTTTACTGACAAATTAGTGGTTAAAAACATTATAAAATTTTATCAGTGTTTACGCTGTTGAGAGCGTTGTTGATCAAGTGGTACGGATTCGGAATTTCCACTTCGCTAGTTTAGATTCGAACCCCGCCATGTACCAATGAGTTTTACTGACTTAAGTACATTTTCTGAGTGCTCTTACGGTGAAGGAAAACGTCGTTTCGGCACTCGGCATTTTGTACCCGATATGGCGACGGACTTGCCACCTGCCGCGTAATGGAACCTAATATCGTCGGCTAATCGTGGATGCATATGTACCTCTGCCTACCCTTTACGCCGTAATTTTACGATGACCTTCAGAAGTTCAGATGTTTAGAGGTAAATATAATAATAGGTAATCCCTGGAAAAATTACACAAATAAGTTAATATGTAATTAATATTAATTAATATTAATTACACAAATAAGTCTTACCCCAAAGTAAGTAAATTATATGCTTGTGTCATGGGTGTTACACAACGACACTAATACATATTATATAGACTTATATAGATACCAGAATAATTTTAATAAACATCCAGACACGGAATTACGAGGATTCAATTACATGATTAGTTTGAGAAAATAAATAATACACCCAAGATGAGCAGAGATGATATTCATCAACAATTATAAAATAAATAATAAGGAATATGCATGTTTTTTTAACAATAAGTACTTCAAGTAATTATATAACTGAAAAAAATATTACACTTGCAAAATAGTGATAAGTAAGCAAAAAAAATTATCGAAACTATCATCATTTTCGGATGATAAACACCGCCATTTTAGCGCGCTTACTTGTGACGTCACCTTCCCCTGAGAATTGTGAGAACAATAATTTGTCGACGAAGTGAAATGTTAACTTCACTTAATTAATTTCACTATATTATATATTATAAATATTGTATTGTCCCTATGTGCGCAATTTTTTATATTATGCCCAAAGATGCAAAGATAAGGATATCAATTGACATGTCGTTGACATTGAACCGTTATGTCACGTCATGGCGTTGCGTTTTCCCAATTTACGAGGGAATTTCAAAAATATAGAGTTTATAGTCGTAATAACGAGTTATCCGCAATTTTAATCATCTATCTCATTCTCATAGGGTCAGCTATCTGTCTCTCTGAACTCTACATAACTGGTAGAAAGAGAGATTGTCCAGTCATGCAATACATTAGGGATAGAGATATGATTTTGCTAGGAGGGTATTCTTCTGATAGTTTAATCCCATAGTTTCAGCTTGTTTTGACTTTGTTATCTTAACAAAACTCGTAGCTTAAAGTTTAACTACATGATAATAACTGTTTTAGACGTATAACTCCAATGTAAAATAAGCGCCTGTGAAATTGTAATAACAATATCTCTCTTTCACACAATTTATTATATTTATTTGAGATAATGACGCACCTACAACATCTGTGGTATCAATAGACCTCGGTTATCTCTTACCATCAGAAGAGTATACCATGTGCTTGTTCG
The DNA here is from genome assembly GCA_018236625.1 of Lasaia peninsularis. NCBI lineage: Eukaryota > Metazoa > Arthropoda > Insecta > Lepidoptera > Riodinidae > Lasaia > Lasaia peninsularis. Next base: position 4,878 of record DVZL01003494.1, read on the forward strand.
CTATCTTACCCCATAAAAACATGACGCAAAATATAAAGATACTATAGTGTCGTGATCATGAAGCTATAGGTACATACCTACAATCTGGAGATTACATTTCTAACAACGAACTGTCTCAAATATGTAGTATTGCTAACTCTCTCTAAATTGACGCACCTCTCTTTCTTTCAGTTTTGTGGAGTTGACAAAGTTAAAATAAACCAGCTTTGAGGACATGAGATAGTCGTTGTTAGGAGTGTACCTAATCTCAAGTACCATGAGCGTCATGGTCATGGCGGTCAGCGTTTATGTGAATTCTGACGTCAAATAATATATGAAATAAATAAACATTTTCATTGTTGCTTTCGGTGGCATCGGATTATGGTGGAATAAAAGACGAAACATAAATTGTTATTGAAGAGGTTTTTATTTATTTCAATACTTTATTGTACACACATCTCATAATATATACAAAGGGAAAAAAGATGAACAATACACAAAAATGCACAAAAGGCGAGCTTATTTCTATATACCAAGATTTCTTCCAATCAACCCAAAATTATCTAAATGCTGTGATTGGAAAACGGAAGGCATTTTTAATATTTTTTATTAACCATCCTCATGAAAATAACTAAATATTTATTACAAAGCAGGCTGCTTTTTTTACGCTGGTTAGTCTGAATGACTCTAGGAGTCTTAAATTAGGTTCCAATTCCGCTATGAATCAATGAGTTTTAAAATTGAATTCCATTCATCTAATCTAGATTTGGGCCTAGTTTCCCTTCTGCAGTCTTTTTATCCCTTTTGGGTTGCAGAAGTTAGATCTTCGATCTTATCTGATATAGAAAACCGGTTAAGGATAATAGACCAGCTGTCTCGATGACAGATCGTAATAGGCGAACCTATGTTAAATGGAATTTATTAATAAAATAGGCATATAAGACATGGCTGAAGTTATTTTTAATCTTTATTGATAAATTTTAAACGTCACAACGTGTCAGTTGTTAGTCACTCAGTTTGTTGCTTAGAGTATGAAATTAACTATGAAGCTATACAAATATTTTTATTAATTTAATAGTCTCAAAGTTATTAAAATATAAATCTTTAAAATAATTTATACAGGGTACAAAGTTTTGCATGTTATTTTAAAAAACAATCAAAATTGTATAATATACTTAATGTATTTTATTTTTTTATAAGTTTCGTCTTGTTCGCGCCTCATTGCTTTGGCCAATAGTAGACCTTGTAGGTCACGTCATGGGCAATGGACCAACCAACGGTTTTTGAAAAAAAAGAACGAAAGCGTCCGTCGGCATTATTACATCCTCATCGCCCCTCATATCAACTATAATTGTCAACTAATTATTCTAATTAAACACTGTAATCTCCTCTAAAGAATATTTTAAAATAAATCAACAGCAACGGTGTCAAATTATTTATTTGGTATCCAAAGTTGGTCCAACGGCCAACACGTCTACATGGTGTTCATTTGATAAATTCTTTTTTGTTTTTATATGTTGATTCAAAACATCCCTAGTTATAAATATAGAGTAATAGATATATATTTAATTATCTGTTCAAGTTTACGAAAAAATGAAATCACTGAGTGCAAGACTAAAACTGAATAGACGCTCAACATTTTTAAATGACAAAAATAATTTAGTTGTATTTAGCGTGCGAATTGTTTAAAAAATGTTTTTGGTCGTTTACAAACATTTAATTAAAAATAAATGTATAAAAAACCACCGTGGTTTTTTGGCGGAATTTTGCATAATAACAATTATATTTCTGCTGCAAAACGCTTTGTTTTCGTTCCAAAATATAATTTAATTTAAAAGACACTCATTTAAAAGAATGATAATTATAATATTTTTTCTAATGCATCATATTTTAATAAGCATGATCAACTCAAATTACCTACTAAAATATTTTTTTACAAAGATTTTTTTTCATTAATAAAATCAGTAGGTATATAAACCCTATGTAATATTAAAAACATCATTGTTGCTGTACCTACTGGAATGTGGCAAGTTGGTATTTGCAAACAGGTAAGACTTGACCTTAGATGTCGAACAATTAAGATATAAATAATTATTTTGCACACTCGTTAAAATGGTTTACGCCTACCTATTTACTGGCGGCCGTGGTTGTATCAAATCGGGTTTTCCTATAATATTGCTGCTTGACCTTTGAAGACTCTAAGCAGGAAATGAAAAAGAAAAGTTGAAGTTGTTGATCCTGAGTACGCTTGATCAGCTTCACCTTAATTATGTGACAGAACTGGACAAAATTAAAATGTTACCACAGGGAAAATTACAGTTTTCAATTAATAAACGAAACATTAAAATCGTTTCACGCAATCGAAAGTTCTAAAGTAACAAATATAAATAAATATAAAAAATATTCGCAAACATTGTTTGCTTTTTCGTCGATTTAAACGAAAGTTATTGATTCTGAGTAGGCAGAGCTAGCTTCAAATTCATTGTATTAAAACTGAAACAAATTAAGAATTTCAGATTATTCCGAGTAAACATTACATGACCTGGGATTGGAATGTGCACGAAGTGGCGATAGACTTGCCACCTATCACATCAGGGCCTTAGTACCTTAGCTAATCGTGGGTGTTCTAGTAGGTATATCTGCTGGACTTAAGAGTAGTGAATATACTAGCACACCTCTGCCTATCTCTTCAGTGTTAATAGGCGCGATGGTACTTTTTTGTATATTTGAGTTAAAAAGCGTTAGTTCATATAGGTAAAAGGTGTATTATTAGGATTATTATTATTATATGGAGACAACCGTTTTGTTTGAAGTGAATACATCAACTGATAATCCTGAACTTGACATTCTAACATGAGTTATTTGGTTGGATAATGAGCGGGTAAAGATGAAACACTGTATTCTTAACGTGAACTTATTTTTCTTGTTTGTCCGCGTTTTAAGTTATCTAGTTTTTCCATGGTCAAATTATACATTTCGTTCTACATTACTATCAAAACTTAAATTCTCATATTTTGAAATTTAGATAGTCTTTTAATATTGATATATTCAGGTTGACATTGTTCAGGTTCGAACCCCACAAATGAGTTTTTCTAACTTATGTACATTTTCTGAGTGCTCTTACGGTGAGACAAATATCGTTAGGAAACTCGGATTCTAATGTAGCATTAGCTTTGTTTTCCTTCTAGGTTGCAGAGGTCAGATGGCAGTCGCTCTGTGTAAAAATTGGTGTTTTTATCCAATCCCCTTGATTAATCCATCCCAATATTATCTGATAAAGAAATAGGAATAGACTAAGATGAAGACTAAAAAGTCTGTTAATATTACAAAATGAAATGCGCTCTAAAAATATGATATTTTTATGAAAACACTACTTCCGTATTTTAGCAGTATTAATACCAATGTATGTTTATCGTTTTTTGGTCTGGTGAGTTACATTGAGTTATATAGTTTTTATTATGTATTTTTTATGTGATTGTAGACAAACAAGATATATACCTATAGACACTCGTGGTTAAGTTGCGTTGCCAACATGAAGGTGAGATGTTAGGCGCCATTAGTTTATCAGTTATGCTAGCCTTAAAAATCGGTAAACAGTACGATCATTGGCATTATGGCTCATTTTTAGTATTTCGTATCTAAAGAGTAAATACGATTCCTATCACTAAGACTCCATTGTCTGTATGTCTATCTGTCTGTCTAACTGTCCGTCACCAGGCTTTACGTCAAGATTCGTGATGGCTAGAAAGTTGAAATTTTCACAGATTTTGTGTTTCTGTTGCCGCTATAACAACAAATACTAAAAAACACAGTAAAATAAGTATACAAGAAACGTGTTTTTTTGCCATTTCATAAATAATCGTACTGAACCCTCCGTAAGCGAGTCCGTCTCACTCTTAGTCGATTTTTTATTGTTACATATAAGAAACCGGTAAGTGGGACATTTGGTGGTAAGTTATCACCTCATTTTTTTAATCATGTTATCAGCCTTTCCCTTAAAACCACACTTAAAATTTTTCACACATTAAAACCGTACCAATATCTGTAGAAACTTAAAAATAAATAGGTTTGTTGCATGCGGTTATAGCGGAAACAAAAATGCATATTCTGTAAAAATTTAAATTGTCTTGCAATGATGGTTTATTAGATACAGTGTGTTGGCCAGACAGACATACAGACAGACGGAACGTCCATTATCATGTGATGTTTTTCTTGTCATTTTTTTACAAAGTGACTTTTAAGGCTACTCTACGCCTCCTATATAGGGGGGGATATTATCACGTGATTTTTTTTCAATTGTGTACGCGATTGACGTAGCTTATTGGTAAAGTATCGCATGTTGCCGAAAAAATATATACATACACGGGATTTATTATTACACCCCCTAGACCCCTCCTCCTTTCAAGTCTCACATGATCAATGGATGGCCCCTATCGGGCATAAACCCAATGCCGGAATATCAGGATTTATTGAATCTTAGGATCTTATAATTCGTACAGATTTCTGTATTTCAGAAGAAGATTGTCGGCAGCGCGTGCGCCGCTGTAAAAGAATCGTGAACCGTCGTATTTCGAACTTTCAACTCTAAAAATATATCTTTGGTGACCCCTCGCGACTCGGCACAGTCGCGTCGGCTCCTGAAAGGTCAGGCCACGCTGAACACTGAATATGTCGTGGACTATTGTTTCAATAAATTACTTTCGCTTAACATTCGTCATCGATATTTCCATAAACACATAGTTTATGGTATTGTATTTATTATTGTGACGGTGTTTGTGTATCTGTGGTTATTAGTGCGAAGTTTTTTAAGTGAGTGTTTTTAATTCCAATTTCATATAAGTGACATTTTTTTTAAATATAATTACCGTGCGGATTGTCCGTCGCGGAATTTTTCGAGATTAAAGTTGAGAATATTTTATTTTAAAAACATGTTTACATGAATTATTAAATTTATATACAGTTTTAAAACGCCGTTTTGAAAGAGGAAAAATATGTCCGTTGATAAAAAAATCTTAAACTTAAAAGTTATAAACCTTTGCTATTAAAAATTCACATGACGGATAAGCAACATTGAATATATTGAATGGAAACAAATTGTTTAATTAAACTGGTGGTAGAGTGGTGTAGCAATTTGCCCAGGTGCCTTACCTATTCTTGCCTCCATTATAATACTAGCACATTAGGCTTAAATTCCTGAATACAGGACAGTATCATACCTACAGCATCTATGGTGTCTACCTATAGACTCTGGAAATCTTTTATATTTAGGAGAGTCATGTGCTTATTCTGGTTACTGTCTTATTCCATAAAAATAGACCAGTTATTGACCATTGGGCGAGTAAAGTCAAGGGATATTAGTAACATAATTTGTAAAAGAATAAACAGGTACATAAAACCTTTATGCAATAGTATAACAGCTGTTTGGTATAAGTCTAGATATATATGGATTCAAATTAAAATATTAATAATGTTTTATTGATTACTACAAGTATGTTTTTTATATTTGCATTTCTCATATCTCTTGTTAGAGATAACTGTTGTGTGTGTACTGTTTTGTTGTTTGTGTATACTTCTTTCATCTTACGTATGCACTACAATACAGTATTAAATAAATAAATATTAGAAACCTAAAATAGGTAAGGCTTGGTTGGCCGCATTTGTATATTTCTCAAAGGATTTCGTCGCATATTGCCATAATAATGCTTCCTTATTTTTGTTTTACAACATTTTTTCATTATTCCAGTTTGCGAAGTATACGAGAATGTTGATTTTTTCATAGGTGTAATATTACTGAAGTAATCGTGGTGAAGTAAATATTCAATATTGTCAAGATCAGTTTGTGTTGCCGTCAATCTATTTAAACTTTTATTTATGGGATTTATGGTTGACTTTTTATAAAATAAGAAATCTCTATGCCAATCTGCTTCGGTTTCTTTTTCAGTGTCTCTTTTAGTTTCGTGAGTAGTTAGATCTGTATGTTCTGTATCTATGTCAGTAGTTAGATCTGTATATTCTGTATCTATGTCAGTAGTTAGATCTGTATATTCTGTATCTTGACCAGTAGTAGGTATGTCTAACTCTTCTGTAACATCAGAGGACTCTAAATTACCAGTAGTTGTTTGGATAGTAGTAGTATTGGTGGCTTCAGTGGCACTATTAGTTCCAGAATCAGTAGTAGGTTTAGATGTTTTCGGACGATAGATGATAGGTATGGGATTTGGATAAACCCAAGGGACTGCATAAGGGATATTATAATATGAAAAGGCATTTGTTAGGGGATTGTAAGGTGGTGGTGTAGTTATTGTATTAATTTTGTTATAATTACAAGTGCATTTATAAGAATAACAGTCGCATCCCCCATTCCGGTCTTCATTTACTTCGTTTTTAAAATTAAAGGCTTGAAATTGTTTTCGGGTCCAATGGTAATCCCAGTAATTGTTATAATCATATGCGATTGCGTTGTGTAATAACATCATATTGAATAACTGGAATAAGCGATTTAGTTTAGGTATAAACTTGTTAAGCTTGTAAAACTAAATACATTTACTTTTGTAAAAGTAATAATTTAACTTGGTATAAAGAATAAAAAATATTTTTTAAATTTATCAATACTTTTTTTAACCTCAAAATTTTGTCTTTTTTTGATTTGCTGTAGACAAATAATTGCTAAAGTAACTATACTTTAGCAATAACTAAATACTTGATTAATGATGTTATTCTTGTTGTTTTTATTATTTATCATTAATATAACTGATTAGCCCCTTTAGATTAGGCACGAGAGTATCGAGTTCTATCTTTTTTCAAGTTCATTACTCTTTTCATACAAACACATTAGTTTCGGAAATATCCAGAAAAAATCCAAAAACGAGACTTTTATAAGTGCTTTTCTTACCTGCGCTGATTAACCGGTGAAAGTATCGCAAAAATCATGTATTACGAAATTGTTCCACTTTAAAAGTTCTAAAAGCACAACCCAATTATAACTGATTGTAATTGCAATAAGCTTACATACCATATTTATATTTGACATAAACATTTCCAACTCTACATTTTAGCACGAGTTTTATATTTATCAGATCATGTTAAATAAATTCATAATTTCTACATTTAAAGCAATTTCACTGTGGAATTTAACAGCAACATGCAAGAAGTTATGCGAAAATAACGTTATGAAAAAATATATTTTATTATACACCAAAGCAATTGGAATATTGGAAATTACCCACATAAAATACGAGTACGAGTATGTAGTTTCGTTTATTCAAATTGCATAAGACTTGTTGGCTGAATGAAAATTAAACGGTTTTTTTTAATCATCGTCACGCCTTTATCCCCAAAGACTTAGGCAGAGGTACATACTTATGCACCCACATTTAGCCGAAAATATTAAGTCCTATAGTGTAGCAGGTCGTAATTCCAGGCTACCCAGGTTAATTAGACAAACTGAAAAAAAAAACTCAGATCAAGTTGCGCTACCTGGGAATCGAACCCGGGAACTTGTTGAAACCTCCGAAACCATTATACATATGCGGAAAACATGATAATAAATAAGTATAGTAATTTAAATAAGTATCTTATATAAATAACCTAATCTCTGTTTGCACTCTGGAAAAATAACAAAATGTAAAAATAATAATTAATGTTTTGTCATTAAAGTTTAGCCATAACGTTGTTTTGATTTAACGTAAAAAGATATTTACGCTTTCGTTAGCCTATAGAATAAATCTTAGAAATAATTGTAAATGTCAATTATTTGTCATGTAACTAACTTCTGCTTAATAATGTCTCTGCTTAACGCACTTTTCAACCTCTTTTATAGATTAAATACATTTCTGAACGCATGCCTGATATATAATCCTTCCTCAGCCAACCTACTTTATACTTTTTACTTTTATGTTTTTATTACATTGAATTATGTCAAAATATATTGCACTATATTTTCTTCTAAGTAAATTAAAGCCAAGTTTTTCGTGGTTTATCGTATCATTTATGTATCAATTTAATTTACTTAAGAAATAATGACAAATGAAAGTCTATGCTTTTGCTAAATATCTAAGAAAGAGTGAGTCACGATGGAATGCAATGTGAATTTCAAAAAAATATTAACATGCCTAATGTCAATCATTATTTACAGTAGATATTTAAAAGGATGGACAGTTGGCAAAATCATATTGCGCAACTAATTGCAAAAAACCAACAGTTAAAAGAAGAAATGTTTGAAATAATATATTAAACATTTATTGAAAATTATTCATCTTTCTTACTCATGTATTCGTCAAGTTTTCATTGTTTTTAAGATCTCGAGTTATAAGTGTTGTAACAAACCCGACTTCCTTTTATATATATAGAGTTCTATGTATTAGTATCGTTTTCTAACACCCATAATACAAGCATTTAATTTAATTGGGTAATTAATTTCTGTAATTTGTCCAGTAATATTTATTTATTTATACATATTTATTATTTATATAGGGTAACTTCACGCCTGGTCCCTTGAGAGCAGGCAGAGAGCCAGTGCCACATGTCATAATCCCAGCATACTTGCCTAGCTTCCTCCACGTTATTATTCTTTTCATTCAAACACATCGGTTTGGGAGACTCGTGACACCACCCTCAGATAATATGTACTATTTATTGAGGATTAGACAGCGAACAAACACAAGGATCTCCTGATGGTAAGAGATAATCGTGGTCTATAGACACTATAGATTATAGTGTGCCGCTGCCCTGTGGTCAATCTGTTTGATCTTATGTGCAAGTTTACCGGCTACCCTGTAATTATGACAGGAATAGACAACCTATGTTCGCATCTTACGAGCTGCCTAGGAGGAAGGCAAACTATTCTAAAAAGATATCGATTTTTTAGAACAGAAGCGTCATCCCTAATTCATCGCCTACTCAACTCTTTGTCCTAACACAAAGAGGCCTGGGTGTTAGGCCTGATGTGCAAGTCTACCGGCTACTCTATCCTCCGGGCCAAAACATAACATTGTCATTATGGTGGTAGGAATAGGTAAGGCGGTGGATCCCTACCCGGGCGAGTTGCTGCACAGCACTCTACCACCATAT
>DVZL01003495.1:0-13925 GCA_018236625.1 Lasaia peninsularis
GCGTTGCCAACCTGAGGCTGGGATGGTAAGCCTATTGCGTGAGTAAGTTTACCGGCTACCCTACCCTCCAAACCAGAACAATGGCGAGCACTGCCGTTATTTAGTTAGGGTCCCGGGTTCAATTCCCAGGTCGGGGTCTTTTCTGGAAATGTTTTTCAGATTATTATGAGCAAGCATTACATTGCTCGGGATTGGAAGAAGTGGCGATAGGCTTGCCACCTATCACATTATGGGTCCTAGTACATTGGCTAATCATGGGTGTTTTAGTAGGTATATCTACTGAATAACGAGTCGTGGATATACTAGCACACCTCTGCCTACCACTTCGGGGATAATAGGCGTGAAGGTACTATTTTCTTAGAGAAGCCTAAGATGTACTAAAATCCCAAGTCTTATCAAATAATCAACAGATATAAATGCCGGCCAAGTGCAAGTTGGTCTCGCTTATGAAGGATACCGTAGCCTATCTTCGTATATCTATAGAAATAAAAAAAATGTTTTTTTTTGCCTTAAGAGCTCTAAAAAATGTATTTAAGTTAGGAAAAACTAGTTTGTACACAGCGGAGTTTGAACCTGGACCACCGAAATGGGAGTGCGAAGTGCGTACTACTAGGCCACCGAGACTCTCTCCCGAGGTTTTGCTGGATCGTCTTAAGTTTGAGTTTGATGGGAATGTATGAGTACTAATTTTTTTATTTCTTGTTTGTTGCAGGTACGTACAAACGATTTTCACAATATAATCTTCAGTTTCATTTCTTAGAAATAAAATAAGGTATTTACCTAATATGTATTTATTTACTTGCTTTGCGCCCGCGGCTTCGCCCGCGTTAATTATTTTAATACCATAGTAACTTTCAAAGGGCAGAAATGTTTCCATATTACTTATTGCGTAAAAAATAACCTCTTCTATGTAGTCGGTTAAAAATTAGCCTATGTCCTTTCCCAATTTAGTTCTATCTTCATACCAAATTTCAACAAAATTAGTACAGTAGTTTAGGCGTGAAAGTGTAACAGATAGATAGAACAGCCTACATTATCTGTGAACATTTCAACTTTATCCCTATCACGGTTCAATGAATGACACCTGTCTGTCAGCCTGGTGACAGACAGACAGTCAGACAGATGGACAGTGAAGTCTTGTGTTTCTACCCGTTTTTTCGTTTTCATCCTTTGATTACGGAACTCTAAAAGTAGCGTACGAGTACGACATCGATTTTCACTGTCTAAAGGCTATAAATAAATACAAGAATAAAAAAAATTGTGGGCCGTTAGAAACCAATACATCTATACAAATAAATAAAATTAGAAGGTTTGTATGTAATATAAAAATAACCGCTTTTTACTAAGTGCATTTATGTATATTTACAAGATATAATATTATATACCAAAACAACATTTTTTAGATTTTTGTCTAAATGTCTGTTTGTACCCTCTAATCTCTGAAACGGCTCGACCGATTTGGACGGGACTTTCATTGTCAGCCAGCTGATGTAATAAGGAACAGCGAAGGCTACTTTTATTTTAGAATTTTAAATAAAAACGCGTACGAAGTTGCGGGCACAGCTAGTCATTGTATGAGAAAGTAGATTGCGGAATACATTAACCCAACACGGATAATGCAGCGCGGCGTGTTTTGGTTGTACGACCCGGTCGTAAACATGACTGTCTCGGTTCGATGTCCGGTTCAAGTGTATTTCTCTTTACGTCATACATGGGAAGTAAAGTGGCGTTATAGTACGTTCGCGTTAAGAAGGATAAATCTTAGAAATTGTTTTCGGAAATAGAAACTTTAATTTACACAAATTGAATTTGTAAACGCAAACGTAAATTTTATTCACTTGTCATTATTTCTAAACGCACACATAAATATTTGACGAACTTCTATGTATCTTCCTTAATGACTTTTCAACATTTTTAATTGATTTAAAAAAATACAAAAAATAGTTTATTCACCCTTTTTTGAATAGTTTTACACAAAATACTATGCCTAAAAGTTAATGATTACTTACAGTATTTGAAATGATGGAAAACAATATATTATAAGTAATTTAACAATAATAATTTCAATAAACAATATAATGATAATACAATAAATTAGTTAATTGAAATTTTATTCAAACATTTATTATATTTGGTTATACTTTGTCGTTTATCTTTAACATATTTACAAGCTATTCCAAACACATGCAAATATATAACGGTAAAAACGGTATTCTACGAAACAACATAAATAAGACGTCGTGACTCTAATGTATCTATTCAAATTGTAAAAAAGGTCGAAACATGTTTATTTTTAACTATCGACCTGCCCCGGCTTCGCACGGGTATGCTATACATGTTATATACATAAAAACCTTCCCCTTTAATCACTGTCTCTATTAAAAAAACAGCATCATAATCCGTTGCTTAGTTTTAAAAATTTAAGCATACATAGGGCCAGACAAAAAAGTGACTTTGTTTTGTAATATGTAATGATGAAGATTTCATAAGAAACAAATGAAATTAAGCTACTACAAAGCGAAATGCCAAACAGCACTTGTAACTTTTAACGATAATAAGACACATAGTCTTTTCTTGCGATAAAATAATTTAGCGTTAACTTGATTTTAATTATTGCGTAGAAGAACCAATGTTTATAAGATTTTATAAATAATTAGTTATATATAATTATTTTTTGTAGTTCGATACGGAGGTAAAACTCAAGGATACATTAGAATGCAATATTAACATAAAACAACATAAACATGTAGGTACAACGGTCTGTCGGTCTAGGATTAATTATGTTTAAGTATCAAGCTGCAAAATGAAACATCGAGAAGCGCATCCGGCTGTGTGCTTCCGGTCTGTTGGCTCGTGGAAAATCAAGTTATCTACCTGACGTCCTGCCGACCGCTTGCATCACTTCGGTACGGACGATGTTGGTCCGTGCTTTTGTTAGGCCGTGGTTACGCTGATAGTCGTAGCTAAAGCGGAACTAAGCGGAGCGACGGAATCCTATTTAATATTCATTGAGTTTTGGAAAAGTATTCATTAGTATATATTTGCTATAATTACAAGTTTTTAATAAAATCTAAAGTATATTCGCAAGACTTTTGTGATTAATAAGTTAATTCTTTCTTTCAATTTAAATACTTGTAAAAATAAAAAAAGATTTATTCATATGAATTAGGGTGTAATGATAGTAATTAATAGCGAACGTTGCATTTTCTGCTTTATCACTTTGTATGGGAAAGTGATAAAGCAGAAATTAGACAAGAATTTATTATAGGCTGTTAAGATTCTCTATCTGGAAATATGTTTTCAGACCGATACAATTTAATCATTCTAAAAGACATCTTCAGCTTAGCATGCCTCCACCTTAAACCCTACTTTCATTTTCCATCAGTTGATGATCATCACGACAAGTTGTCAGATGAAAACAATGTAGCACTACAATAGTTAAAATTTAATAAAATTATGTTGTATGATTTATAATAATATTGCGAGGAATCGTGTCTCTTTCCGCTACCGCTCTATCCTAGAACGTCACTATGACAAAATATGATATATATAAATGTACCACTCTCTCTTTAATAATGATACAATGCGTTAAGTTTATAGCCATATGGGACATTAATCTAATCCTAGTCAACGTTATGTTTTTAAAATAGGTAAACGGAAAATTTCATAGAACAAGCTGGCCTACTCAGGAATCGAATGTACTACTATAATATATTCTAGCAATATCTATGTCAAGACTTGCGTCTCTTATGTCGCTTATCGCTTTCCGCTACCGCTGTATCCATAAACGTTACCTTAAAAATGATATCGGCTGACGGAGAGTATAACTTCGGAATTTAATTATCCACATACAAAATTTACAGTATCGTAAAAACCTTTAACCAATACTCTGGCTTTTATGTGCAACCTAGTTTCTATTATACATCTTTTCTGATATTATAAATCTAATAAAGCAAAGTTTATTTCTTTTTATAGGAAAGTTTATTTCTTTTTGTTATATCGGAGCAAAATAACAAACCCGATTTTTTTTTAAGAAATCACGGAACCCTTTTAGGTACGAGTCCGATTCGCACTTGACCGCTTTTATTATATTTAAGTCACATCTATCAGATATAACGTAGATGTTGACATCTGGAAACACGTTGCAGTTAGGTCTAAACCCTTTCATCCCTTAATTAAAACTAGTGTTTGCTAAAGTCACGTTTCTAATTACTAAAAAGGCCTCGTACGGCTTCAATAGACGTAGACGTTGGCTTATTTCTCATATCTTAAGGGCGTTATAGACGTGGTGGCAGATAGCGTCGTGTAAACACCGGGCTCGATGCTAAGCTGTTTTCTTTTTTATTATTTTAAGACATAAACAAGATATATTAATACGGATATATTTTACTTAAATAAATTAATAAAATAAAGGACAGAATTAATGTATCTTATTAGGTTGGAAAATGTGTAAGGGAGCGTTCACTTATCACGTAAAGCAATTCTTGAATATTTTTGAAACTGCCGTACCCCATGTGACATGCCGTAACGTTGTTATGTATCCCTCCTCCCCCTCTCAAAACGTAACGTAACACCCAAATTTTAGCATATTTACTTATAAAAGTCACCCAAAACGATGTTACGTAACAAGTTGTTCGAAAACCCCGCCCCTTCCGGGCTCTACAAAAAATAAATTTCTGAACGCACGCATTATGTTAAAAACATTTGTCATTATTTCCGTGCGAAAATAATGACAAACTGTATTACCGTAGCAGTTTTACTTAAAATGAAGACTATATTTCATTAAAACCCTATCTAAAGCTACATATACACTGAGTTGAACAAAAAGATAGAAAGTCGGACAGCAAGTGAGCGAGCATATTCGCGCGTCTCTCACGTCCTTAAGACGACGCCAGACGATTTTTAATTTAAGATTTTGCAGTCATTTTACCGCGAGACGCGTCATTATCAAGTGCAGCACTCAACCAGCGAGGCAGCGCCACATTTCCACTCCCCTCACGTCTTTTCACTACCGTGGAGGCGAATATTTTCTCCAGTAAATGGGAAGCGCTTACATTTTTTATAAAAGCGCTTACATATTCGTAGACCAAAAATGTAGGACGTTCTTCTCATTATTAATATTATATTTATGCATGTCGTATTTTCGATAGTATTTTTTTTTGTTTTGGAATGCTTGATTTTTTTAGTATTATTTTCTTCATTTTATTTAACCCCCGACGCAAAAAAGAGTGGTGTTACAAGTTTGATATGTCTGTCTGTGGTATCGTAGCTCCCGAACGGATGAAGTGATTTTAATTTTTAATTTTGATTTTTATTTTTTCATTTCTGACTACTAATAAAAATAATTTTTTTTGGATTTTTCTATACAAATATTGTAAATAGGTTATACATAAGTACCTACTTCAGAAACGTTTCTCTTAAATTTCTTATCTCATATGTTTATTTTAAAAAAAATCAAACAAAATCAATCGTTTCGAAGAAGTTTTAACATTAAAATAATCCGTTTAAACGCGTAAGAGTTATCCTTGTGGAGAAATATTATCTTATTAGATTAAAAAGAGTGGGCCAATGGCATACCTTGAGTCAGATTATGCTAGCAATGAGCTGCAATTAGTCTTATACAGGTGTAATGTGAAATATATATTTTTTGAGTCTCATACATAAAAAAGCGTATTAAAAATACTTACATAGATACCAGAATAAATTCACGTCGGAAATTGAACCCGAGCCTCGCGGATGTTATTACCAACTTACTTTAAAAGAGGATAACATTTTGTCAAAAACTAGCTGTGTCCGCGACTTCGTCCGCGTTTTTATTTAATTACTAATCATTTAGTTTATACATTAATAAAAAAAACTAAAATAAAAGTAGCCTAAGCCGTTCCTTATTACATTAGCTGTCTGCCAGTGAAAGTCCCGTCAAAATCCGTCCAGCCCTTTCAGAGATTAGCGGGTACCAACAGACTGACAGACAGACAAACATTCTAAGAAACGCTGTTTTGGTATACCATTATCGAAATATTACATAGAATTTTATTTATTTGTAGACTCTTAACAATAAAAAATCCTAACATTGTTTCATAATATACAGCGCCTGTAATTATTTTGCTGCAATACGCTTGAAAGTGTTCTTGCTAAAAACATTTCAACTTGATCAGTTTATACATAAGACAACTCGCCTCCCTCTTATCGTGTTACACTTGAATGGAGAAACCGGTAAATATAATCAAAATACTTAAGGAGTTACTATTACTGTTACTAAACCATACACAGTTTGCCATTGCATTATTCACATTTTTGGTGCCCATAACGTGTCAAGTATCAATTTGGTTTTCTGGGATCCATTTCTAAACTTCCGAACATGACACGAGGATTTGGTACAGGGCTACCACTAACCTTGAGAATAAGATGAGATGGATTATTCCATTATCTAATGTGATCTTTTGAAAAATCTATATAAAATGTGCGCGTCATCAAATTTCAAGTCGGAGTTGGGAGTCCAAGCTAGTTGTTTTTAATTGTGTATTGAATCTGCGGTTAGTTTACATATATGAAGTCATCGTGAATAAAATTAACATTTCGTCTTACACCAGCGTAAAGTACTCTCCGAGGGTTTTGTTCGGACAAGTCTAGACGGGGTGAAGGAATTGTAAGAATAGTTTCCTGAGCCTTCAGAAATATATTTTCTGTAAGGCGCTTTGTTTTCTTTGCCTTGCTGTTCTTTTTGTTGGTGGTTACAAATGTTTTTCTACAATTGAGCGTAATACACTGATGCTTTTGTTTTGTCTCTCCGTGTCTTTCATTAAACAAGTAGGTACATATATTAACAGCGTACGATTAATTATAGCCTTAATTGTTATCTACGAATAAAAGTTGTTGTTATACGTCGATTAAAAATATTTATCTTGCCTGATAGACAATTTCCACTGTGCCTGTTTTGATTATTTGTTTTCAGATTAAGAGATGTAGATGTTTATTATTTACTTTGAGGTCACTAGTATTGATCACATATTCACTGATTGTCACACATCGCGATATAGGCTACTTTTGATTAAATCAATTAATCAGAATGAGAAATTAGGTTCATAAAAAAAGAGAAAACGATTTAATGCATACCTATTCGTCCTTCTAGTTTCTATAGCTATCAAAATATCAGGGTCGACTACTTAATCCAGCGGATTTGATAAGATTTAACATAGAGTGACTGCTGATCGACTTCTCACCTCTGCAAACTGGATGGAATACCAGGTAAATTAGGACGATATTAGGTCCCTTTATAATGTAAAAAGTGGCAGTCCCTCACTGTCTTATTAGGGCAAATTTTTTGATTTCATCAGGCGAGTTTTTTCAGTTTATCTGAAAAAAACATCGTTGGCTTGTTTTGGATTTGTGTACGAAAAGGAAACTAGAACTAATCCTGGATTAAGACTAATTGGAATAAATGAATTCGGGTTTTCTTCCTATGTTTTTATTAACCATAAGAGCACTCAGGAAATGGAATTTAGTTAAAAAAACTCATTGGTCAATGATGGGGTTCGAACCCGTTCTAGTGTAAATATATCAGACTAGACCGCTGAGGCTTAAGACAACTTATGCATATATATGTCAAAAATAGACACTTTAAATTGAATATGCATATGTTTCTAATTGGTATATATTAAAAATAAATCTGGCTGGACACGTAATTGATAGGAAATAGGAATCTATACCAAGCTTAATCGATAAGTATTGTATATTATATAACATAGTTTATATTAATTTATCGTTTTATGTTGTGATCTCTATAAATATAGACCTGTCGTACGAACAGGAAACGAAAGCAAGACTTGGGCGTCCCAGTTACGTATGGTGTTATGTTATGATGTTAATAAATATTATATCTTTACAATTACATCGAGTATGATTGAGAGTATTATGACTGGTCTTAAAGATTACTTTCGAATATCGATAGAGAAATATTTCTTTATGTATTTAGAAGGTAGGAATTCTGTGTTTACAAATGTCGCATTTCAGTTTCACGGGTAGGGGAGCCAGTAAAGTTACTTACGTTTTCGACTTAATATAGGTGATTTTGAGTAGATTAGATAACGCACCATTTACCTTTGGTGTATGTAAGCGACGTGAATAAGAAATTATTATCAAAACATTCGTCTACTAATCTTCCTTTCCTTTACCTAGATGTATGTTCTGTAATGCTAGTTCAACAAGAAATGTTTCCTTTATTGATATAAATAAATAACAGTCTCGGCCTAAATATGCTTCCTAGCGGAACACCTAACAGAAATATAGCGCAACAAATGTAACTGGAACTCAGAGTCCTGCTTTCATTTCCGGTTCGCCGACAGGTCCATGTTCATATAGAATTCAATATATACAACGATAAATAGACATTCAATCTGTTTGGATTAGAACTTTTTATCCGAATGGAGTTGCAACAGACCGACAGACCGTTTTATAGCTTACGTTCACTGCTGTCTGGCGTTAATTGGATTTGGTTTGAAATGTTGTTTCGAATTTTTAATCTGTCTAATTAACTTGAAAAAAATTTAAAAGAATAAATTTAAACTTTTTTGGAGAGCCGATTGATAGTAGTACAATTTTATGTTTAGTATTCAGTTTTATTAAGCTTTATATTATGATCTATTAATTAGTATCTATTTAGTACTAGAATACTATAACTGGGACCGTTTTTGTAAAAACTGTATAGCATAATTTTATGTATATTTTCACTATTGTTCGTTACACTTTCAAATTCTTTCTTCCTCTGTCCTTTTCTTCTCAAATAAATTTTTAATAAAATCGTTTAGTGGCCAGTGTGAAGGTTTGCAATTAATGCAACCTTTACAATATAACATGTGATTGTTTTGGTGTATTGGATACTTGTTAGCAAACTTACTCAAGCAATAGGCTGGAGTACCCTGTCTTAAGTTTGCAATGCACTGTTACCACCTTCCCCTGCTAGAGATTAGCTGGATCAAACAGACAGACACATAGACATAGAGACAAAATATATAAATAAATATATCATAATAAACATGTAGTCCGGGTTTTCACATTTTTACCGAGTTCAAAATGTCAAAAATAAACACGTTCTCTTTAAAATAATTCTTTTCGGATATACTGTTGTGAACATACATTATTTCTGTAAAATACTCTTAAAACACAAAAGGTGCGCTAATGAAAGAAGCTTGGGACGAGGACAATTCGCGTACGTATGGCTTCAGAGGTGCTTTCACGTTTGTAGAAGAGGAAATATCACTCAGACTGGCACGAGGGTAGTTAGATAAGGCAATGGATCCCCCCTGAAAGGCGTCCTTCCAGCCGTCTGTGTTTTGTTTGAGACTTCAGATACGTCAAAGTGGGAACAGTTTCACTCGCGCCATGTCTGTTCTTTGATGTCGAAACTGCCACCTCTATGTTTAACTTTACTTGTTCAGACATTGTATTAGTTTACTCGTAAATGTGTTCCCAAAATGCTAAGCAGAATATATGCACTCACGATTAGCCAACGATATTAGGTTCCATTATGGGAGAGGTGGCAAGTCCGTCGCCATATCTGTCACACATCCCGATTTACCTTTCAATGCTTTCCTTAACCGTAAGGGCACTCGGAAAAGGTACTTAAGTTAGGAAAACTCATTGTTATATTGCGGGGTTCGAACCTGGGCTACCGAAATAGAAGTTTAAAGCGCATATCACCGAGGTCAAATACCTAGGCAATAATTTCCACGTGAATGATCGGACACCCCCGGAACGGACGCGTCCTGTTGGCAGTAAATAACGAAAGGGGAACTGAGTTAACACGATAAAGTCACAAATATCGCGGGGTTTCACGCAATAACGCATAATTGAACTTTTGCTTTAAATTTTGCGTTATTTCGTTCTTATCGGTGGCATTTCCATTGATTAATTATCAAGTTGTTATATAAATGTATATTTTATAATTGTTGTGCAATGAAGAAGACCTTTCTTTGTAGTTTTGAAAGGAAAATCCATAACAGCTGTTATTTTTTTTTAAATTTGTTCTCATATTTTATGTTCTTTTGACGATAATTTTGTTTTTAATGCTGTTTTAGGTGTAAGATGCTTTAACTCCAGAAAAAAAACAAAAATGATGAGTTTGACAGTCCATTCATTTATTCATCATCCTCCTTCCCAAATATGGTTTAAAAGTAACCTTTTTTTGGGAAGGCTTTAATTTAGATAAGGGGAACCGTGTATGCGTAATTTTAGAGTAATAAGCAATTTTCCAAAAAAAATCATGACAGTGGACTACTGTTTTGAGTACTTTAGTCATTTTTTCTTCGTTTCTCTCATTTTCTGCTTCTCTCTTTTTCTCTAGTACTTCTAGCCCCGCTATCACTACACTAGTTTTAATGTGTTTAAATTGTGTTTTTGTTTGTATGTTTGTTATCAGGTAAACATCGTATATTGTTTTGAACAAAACAATTACGATTTATATCAAAATGTCTATACTTTTTAGGGTTCCGTACCAGAAGGGTAACCCTATTACTACTGCCCGTCCGTCTTACTGTCTGTCACCAGGCTGTATCTCTTATGAACTCTGCTATTTTTATAGACTAGCTTTTATTTTAATAACATAGATAACTATCAAAAAACCATTTTTTTTCAACTTATTACCTAAAAGCATACCGTCTTTTTAATGTGATTTGTTATAAAATAGCCGACGTTTTATTCTTACTGTAAAGTTTTAACCAAATCCGTTCAGCAGTTTTTTCGTCAAAGCGTAAACAAGTATCTATTTAAACTTAAAAACTTTCTCGTTTATTTAATATTAGGATGATGGTACGGAACCCTTCGTGCGTGAGTTCAACTCACACTTAGCGGTTTTTATTATGACCTTAATTTCAATAATAAAATATGTATATATTGATCAATAATGATTAAGGTTATTCCCGATTAATCATCGCCGTATTCTGAATTGATAACCGTTATCAGTGTAATGTCGCACGTTAATTTGGCGATATTTTGCCAGTGTGTTAGTTTTAGATCTCTTTCCTATCGTGACTGTTTTCTGTGAATAGTGAAATGTTAATGTGCTCTGAGTAAGACTGTATTTAAATATTTTCTTCTCTTTCTTCTATCTGCTCTTTCTACTCTTTTACTTCTCCGGCTACAGTGCTAAATTCTAGCTGTTGCCCATGACTCCGTCTGTGCTTTATTGCGCTTTGATAATTTATGTCAAGTCACGTACGAAACCATGTGCATAAGTTAGTATTTCTAAAGCAAAACAATATTCTAAACAGTATGTAAAGTGTATTTTATCCAACAAAAAAACAGTAATTTTCCTCAGACTGCGTAATTATGAATTATAGGCACGTTACTCCTACGGAAACCTCTTAAGTAAGCGATATAAAAGTACCCAATTTTTTTTATACAAGAGGAGGCAAACGGACAAGTAGGTCACCTGATGGTAAGTGATCACCGCCGCCCACGAACACCCGCAACACCAGGAGTATCACAGATGCGATGTAGAGCTTTTAGGAATGTGTATGCTCTTTTCTTGAATGTTCCTAAGTCGTATCCGTTTGGGAATACTGCCGCTGGTAATTCGTTCCATATAGGTGTAGTACGCGGTAAAAAATGCCTTAGGAATCGCACGGTTGATCACCAAACACCACGCATTAAAAAATACATCCAGTCTAATGGGGGAGGTAAAGAATGTTATACATTTTGGGTTTCAACTTATGATGCTGATTGGGTTATTTTTAATGAAAATTATTATGGATATAATTTTTGAAAAGACGAAAAACTTACGACTTTAAAAAATTACAGCATAGTCTTTTTCAATTATGTTCTATTTAACAAAAAAAAACGATGAGGGAAGTCAGCGTGTTCACGAATTATAGCCTAATTTATATTTTAGCTTTATTCCCTCTCTCATGAAACCCGATTAAGTAAACGGGATAAAAAATAGCCTATGACCTACAAGGAATACAGGCTATCTGCTAGCCATATTTTATCGTGATAGGCTTAGTAATTTTGTTGTGAATCGCACCCAGGAATCGCAGATATGTGTTTTGTTGCCCGTTTTTGGGCGCCTGAATCATTTTTTTTTTCAATATCTTTAATGTATAGAATTCACTCTTGTACAGTTTTATTATATGTACATATGTATAGATAAATTATAGATACATTACTGCATTTTTAGGCTTTGAGAGAGCATCGGTGTTGTAGTGATTAAGGTTTCGGATTTTGCATTTGTCCAGGTTTAAACCTCGACATGCACCAATGAGTTTTTCTAACTTCTGTACACATTTCGAATGCTCTTATGGTGATGGAAAACATCGTGAGGAAACCCAATTTTGTGTCTTCGAATTCGATGTAATCTAGGACTAGAAAGAGTTTCTCTTTTGTGTACAAAATTAAAGCCACGTAACTTTCTTTAGATAAATCGAAAAAATTTATGCAACCGTTTGTCCTGCGACAGACAGATACCTTTCACATCATGGACTTAATATCGTCGGCTAATCTTGGGTAGATATGTATATCTGCCTCCCGTTTCGGTGATATGGGCGTGAAGATATAAAAAATTGAACTAAGGACCTTTTGTACCAATAAAATCGCACAATCTACCATAATTCCGTTTGGTCATCGACTCCGACGAGACCACGATGGCGGGGATGTTTATTGGATATTTTATTTATTACGTTATACGACACGACACACTCGTCACACTTAGCACATAAATATGTAAGTGTAAATTACACTTCGTATCAGACAGATTAGGAATAGGGTTGTCACCTCTATTTTTTATGGAATATTTATTTTTAATCTTTAATTGTAATAAAATATAAATCCTCTAAAAGAGTGAGGTCTCATGTAGTGGAAATCACTTGTGTTATTATAATGTTAAATGGTGTATAAAAGGATAAGGTTTATTCAGTTATTTAGCTTATGAGTTTGTAAAACATGGATATAAAATATACTACAAATTTAAAAATGTATCTAGTTCATTCATTTATTGCGTATCTAATAATAATCTGTAAAGTGTTTAACCGTCAAAATTAAAATTTATGATAATTATATTTTTGAGAACGTGACTGTCTTCTTTTAATATTTAAAAGTGTTGCTCTTATCTGTGAAGCAATCTTCATACCAATCGTACGTTTCAAACGTTCCTATCTATTGGTAGATTTTGGAATGATATAGACACGTCATGATTACTGTTTGTATGGTTAATGTGAAATGTTTTTTCTATTTGTATTTATTTTAATAATTTCTTCTTTTGTCTTTCTACTTTTGCTACGACATGACCCACCCACTTCACTCTTTATATCTTTTATAATAGGATATGAATTATAGTCATAGATAATATGTACTACATCTTTTTACGATATATATAAATTATAACTATCACTACTGTAATTGAAATTACTAATTTTTGTTACTATAAACAAATAATTTAATAGTAATTTAAAACTACGTTACTAAGTTAAAATGATATCCTAATTTGGTGTCAGTGACAACCCTAATTAGAAAAGCAAGCCATTTTATGAGCGGTTCCAAGACTGGGACGTACATTCTATTTAATTAAAGAAACCATTTGTTGTCTCCAATCACTGTTTAAGTGAACGGGAATTCTTGGTAGGGCTGAGGAATTTTAAATAACGATGCCCTAGTTTTGTAGTATACTTATCAGAGTATTTAACTACAAAAAAAAACGATTTTTAACGTAACCACAATGATTTCCTGTATTATTTTCAAAGATACACTATCAGGTTTTTTTATTTGATTACAAATTGCGTAGAAACAAAAATGTAATGGATGTGTTCGCAACTTTAGATTGGGTTATATTAGATGATATTTACTCTGTCAATTATTAATTTTGATGTTTTTTTTCTAAGATTTAAAAAAAGATGCAATCATTAGTTTTTGCGTATTTTTTTTACTAACATAATAAT
>DVZL01003496.1:0-13924 GCA_018236625.1 Lasaia peninsularis
GACAGTGAATATACGAAAATTCAGGCTCGGAGTTCGTATCTTTTAACTGTCAAAAAGATACACAATAGCCCCGCTGTATGCTTCTTCACTGTCTTATCCCATACCAAAACTTAGTATAATTAAACTTCTGTAGAAACGCAGTTTACAAAGTAATCTGACAGCACTATTATTATACTTTCATTTACTTGCGTTGGAAAAACGTGTAACAACCAATGTATTTGTCATTGAAAATGTTGCTTACGCAATTTATTAATGAATATAAAATATATAGGAATTTAAATTATTCTTTGATAAAGACAAAATTGAAAAGTTTTAGAACTTATCAAAAATGTTTTTGAACTAAGTTTTATTAATATTCTATTTAACTCCTTTTAGAAATACATATTATTATCATGATTATTTAATTTTTATTATCTATGATAAAAAACATTTTTATTTGATTTTTGCACTTTTACACTCGGTGAAGCCGCCTACAAGTCTAAAGAAAATAATGTGATATATTTGAGGAGCACCACATGGCCTTCTGATATGATATCTTATGATAAAAACCACTATGTTATAAAACACTACCAATGAATTCTATTTTTATACAGTAACTAACATTTTTAATTCAGGATAAACATTTCAAGCACAGACTTAAAATGCTCAAATGTACCGAAGGGCTCGTTAATTATTTATTTATATATTTTAAGTGCTTTCGCGTGGTGGCTTGGTTTTCTAGTTAAAATTGGATGTTAAAAATACTTCTAATGGCATATTTAAAGAAATGTATGAAAAGGACGGAAGGTTAAGAAATTGTCCGTCCTGAAAATTATCAAATTTAATTAAATTATGGAGTCTTTTCAAATTACATATCCAGTGCTCCTAAGTTTCATAAGATAAGAATTTCTTGATCTTTTCCAGGAGAAAACCCATTCATAGCTTTTTTAGTCCCGTGTTTAAAGATAAAGAGGCTATGCATAATAGACGAAAGGATATAGGAAAAGGGACCATTTTACGCCCATTAAACTTTTTTTTAAAAAGTTTTGTTTCCGATTGGACGGTTGTTACCTTATTTGATTCACGCTATAATATGTAATATAATAAATTTTAGAAATTCAACAAAGTCAAGGGAACTTTTTTTTCAAGTGTTTGATAGGCTAATGGTCAATATCGTCCCACACGTTCTTTGTATGTTTGAAAAAAGAGGTGACCCAGTAAATATTAAAATTTTTCTAAACTCTTCAGCTATAAAATATCAAATGTTAACAAATATTCGTGTATAGAATTACATGAATACAAAATAAAAAAAAATACAAAAGCCGCCATTGCAACTTCTACTTTCTAGGCTTAGTCATGTTATGTCAATACTTATTTAATATTTTACACGAGTTAGTATATTTTATTATAAACTTTATCATAGTTCATATTTTGCTATTATTGTTGAATTTTGCGAATTGGTTTACACAGTTTTAAATAGATAAGCCAGTTTCGTAAATTTTGAACTAATTAGTAGATTAGTGTAAATAAAAAAGACATGTGAACTTTATTTATAGCTTCTCTGGCCGGAAACACGATAATAAAACTATTGTGATATTTATATGTAGGTACTGAAATTACGCGTTTATGTTTTTCAAGATATCAAGGAACTGATAACCGGCGGTAAAAAGAATCAAGAGTTCATTAGAAAAATATGACACTCTTGACGTTAGTTCTTGGAGGTTAGGAAAAATGTCACCATTGTCATTTTCCAATGACAATTTGACAAATGAATAAAAATTAATGATTTTCAATCTTCCAAAAGATTAACGTAGGTTAATTATAGGATTAAAAGACCATTATTACTAGTAGATGTTATTACGCCAGATTTAGACGATTTATCTAGACGATTAGATACGCCACTACGATGGGTCATAAATATATTTAAATACATTTTTTTAAAGTATGGATTTAGGAGCTTTTTTAAGCTTTTGCGTCCAGTATATTGCGTCAGAATAATTCTTAAATAATGGTCAATAATAATATCCCTCCATATATTTTAATAAAAGAAAATAAATTTTAAAGATATACTTTAAATTGATACTTAAAAATATGAAATATATGTGTAATAGAGAAAAACAAGATATTAAATGTGAAATGATGACGTAGTATTCTTGCCTATTCCAAATTTGATCAAATATTATTATCAACTTTGAGAAATAATGAAACCAAATGCTACCGAAAATTTAGTATTATTAATTAATTTCTTTCAAATGTCGCATATTAAATTTTTATTAGGGCACGTACCCATTGTACAAGAACTTTCGTAAATGAATAAAATATTAGAAATGTTTTTTATAAAAAGTAGAGGGAAAATTACAGATAGGTCCTAGGTGAGAGGGTTGTAAAAGTATTTTCCTTAGTTTCATTATCTGTGAAAACTGTAAATTTGTAACGGAAGATTGTAAATTAGTAATTTTGTAGATAAAATAATAAATTTAGCACAAAAACTCGTTCGGATACGTCTCGAAATAACAGTCCAGTGTAAATCAATTCGATAATTATCTGTATATTAGAGAACTAGTTTTTAAGAGGTGCATTGATTAACATATTTAATGTTTCGTTGAAACAGTTATAGGTTTTAATTAGGCAATAACTTGTTTGCTAATATAATTTTATTTAGGTCGTCTTAATTTATAACTTAGGCCTACAATGTTAACATTGTTTGTTTTCGAAAACGCTAAGTGAATTTAATGTTCAATTTTGGTTGACAATATACAATATTTTTTAATTTGCATTTTTATTTTAACCTTATTTGGTGGTATTTCGTTTAGAATTTTCGTGCTGGAACTAATTACCCCAGTAGATATGACAAATCTATAGATAGGGTATCGCCTCTGTGTTGTAACGATACAGCTGTCGCCTGTTAAGACCGTTAGCCGCGTACGATCCCGGATTTAATTCCCAGGTCGGGCAACTTTTCTTAAATGTTTTTCAGATTATTATCAGTAAGCATTGGAATGTGTCCAAAGTGGCGATAGGCTTACCACCAAACACATCGTGGGCTCTAATACCTTGGCTAATCGTGGTAAGTATATCTACTGGAGTCGTGGATATACTAGCACACCTCCGCCTACCCCTTCGGGAATAATAGGCGTGAAGGTATTTTTTCTTTATAGATAGGTAAAAAAAATAAAAATTTTAAAGGCATAATATATTATTCGATCCAATACTTTGGCAGTATGTTCGTGTCTCATCTACCACCAACTAGATGGTTAAAGTTATTGGTATTCAGAGCATGCAAAAGCAATATACTACGTTCGCATTAAATATGCAGTCTATGTTTGGAGCAGAGATATTATTATTAGGACAACCGTTTCGTTTGAAATAACAGCTTTGATTGGTTAATGATCTAGCAGGTAGCGACACACAACTGCATTCTTAATGCGAACGTACCATAGACAAAAAAAGCTGAAATTTACAATCCACCAAATCTCAGATTCACAAAAACACAATTTCAACAATAAAAATATATTTACTCTAAACTTAAAAATAAGGCATAATTCTTCTGATCAAATACAAAAAATCTCTTAATAAATTTCTTATCAACACATATTTAAACAACACTTTTATGTGATTAGGATATTTTTAATAAAAAAAAAATAAGATTCCACTTGTTGCGATGATTTTTTTTAAATAAAATATTACTAATTCTTATCTGTTTTCTTAAAAATAATGTTCATAAATGTTAGCTGGTGGTATTCGCCGCCAATTCAAACCATTGCCTTAGAGCATCCCCTAACACTGAAGGCAGCGCCGATATGTCTCTTAAAATGAGATAGAATGGAAACGGGAAAGTATCCAAGTATGGCACGAATCCAGATAACGAATTGGTGACTGGATCCATAATAGGCCTTCTGATATCCATTATCGAATCCTGAAATAGAAAATACTAATTAATTTTAGGTATTACAATGTTGTATCTGCGTGATTGTTCACAAAGCTTATCTATGTAAAATTAAATACAGAAAAGCAACATTTTATTCACGTACAAATCTAGTATAAATAAATACAGAAAAGCAACTTTGTTCATTAAATACATTAATTAAACTATAAACACAAAAGCAACAACTTGTTCACCAATCAACTCGTGTAGAAAAGACCTTCTGCCCTCAGTCAGTTCGTAAGAATAGGTTAATTGGGCCAATATCAACATGACCATTGGCGGTAGTGCTGTGCAACAACTCATCCGAGTAGGGATCCACCACCTTATCTATTTCTACCGCCATAATGACACTATCGTGTTCCAATCCAAGTGATAGGGTAGCTGGTAGAGTTTCAAATACGGTGTAACAGCTCGAACCCAGACAGGGACGCACCCACAACATCTATGGTGTCTACAGGCCACGGCTATCTCTTAACATTAGGAGACACGTATGCTTGTTCGCTGTCTTATCCCATAAAAAGACTAAATACAGAAAAGGAATATTTTATTATCAACTAAAAAACCACATCAAATTAAATACAGAAAAGCAACATTTTGTTCACTAACTAATAAACCACATAAAACTAAATACAGAAAAGCAACATTTTGTTCACTAACTAACGAACTGCATAAAACTAAATATAGAGAAGCAACATCTTGTTCACTAATTAACACACTACATAAAACTAAATACAGAAAAGCAACATTTTGTTCACCAACTAATAAACCACATAAAACTAAATACAGAAAAGCAACATTTTGTTTACTAACTAACGAACTGCATAAAACTAAATACAGAAAAGCAACATCTTGTTCACTAATTAACACACTACATAAAACTAAATACAGAAAAGCAACATTTCGTGTACTAACCTTATTATCCGGATTGTCGATGATGACGTACACCAAAAATATCCCCTGTTGTCTTGCTCTTCGCACGGACTGTAGCACTTTGGTTTCACCTTCCGAGAATATCCCCCTCCCATCACTCACGATGAGAAGCAGTTTGGCATTAAAAGCATCACTTCTAACCGTCTGCTGGTCGAACATCACCGTGCAGAAGTCCAAGAGCTGTGCAATCTTCGTTTTGGTCTGCTCAAATCGTAGCTGGTCCAAGATTTTCGAGCCGGAATGCTCGGAGAACTGCTCGGTGAATGGATGCAGGAGGTTTGGTCTCTCACCGAAACTGAGCACCGCCAGGTCCCCGGATTCGAGAAGACTTAGAGCCTGAAATGAATTACGAATAAATGTTATAAGCTTCCTGATCATCCAAAAGATTTACCTTTAAATTAATCTAAAAAACATAATATAAAATCTAAATATATAAACATGACATTATAATATTGCAGAATGTGTGTCCATGATAAAAAAGCATCCTATTAATGAAGAAAATAAGAAGAAAGGAAAGACCGTAAAGTTTCTTCCGCCGTCCGTTCCGTTGTCACCATCGACGACCCCATCAGCTTCAGGAACAATTAGCAATTTGGATAACTGAGTTCTGTACAGAAGCTAGCACAAGTTGTAACCACCGCCTTATTATTTCGCTAGTTCTTGCCATTGTCGTATTCAGATTTGTTAGTTAGGATGACCGGTAGAGTTGCTACGAGGTCTAAAATCTTGGTGTCTATAGCCGAAGGTTTTCTTTAGGTTTCAGTCCCACGTATTTGTTCGTGCATCCACTTATACACAAAGTGGGTTCCGTACAATTATCTATAACGGATGCTCCCAAACACATAGGCCAGGTGACAGACGGACAGCGGAACCTAAAAAAGGAAACCTAAAAAGCTAATAAAAATTTAAAGCTGTTTATTTATAAAAATACCAAGAGTGGATTGAAACTCACTTGAGAAACGAGCGCTAAGCTCTCAAAGGCGAGTTCCTTGCTCCTGTTGTCGGCCATCGAGCTGGAGTCGTCGATGGCGATGGCGATCTTGTACTCGCGCTTGGCCGGCTTGGTCCTTCGGAGCCAGATGCGGTCCTTGCGGAAGTGAGACGCGATGTACGGGATCACGCGCCTCATGTTGATGGCTCGCCCGGTGCGGAAATCACCTGAAAGGTTTGATATGAAATATGTATCATCATCATCATCCTAGCATTAGTCTCGGCTGCTCCCACGCCTAAGCAAGGAAATCCAGGGCCCGCTTTCCTACTCTTCCTCCAACACATCACACGGTCTAACGCATCCCTAATAGTGATGCCAATGGCACACAACCAGCATTTCTTGGAATAGAAAAATATGTATAACATAAAGAAATAAGAAAGAAAGAGAGAAAGGCGTGTTTTATAAAATTCGTTGTAAAAGCAATGACGGAAAGTTAAGAATTCATTTAATGAATTACCAATGTAACATTTATAAACATATTTAAATACCAAGACACTTTTTAATTTTAAAAAGCATCGAAACATGTCGTTTATATCCACATGGCGAAAAAACAATGTACCTAATAAGTTTTATAATATAAACATATCGCTAAACTACAAAATAACGTTAACGGACCACTTATTAAAAGTGGTCATCACAGCCCATACACAATAAACATTAAAGAGAACTTACCAACATGTTGCCGATTCTTATTTTTAGCTTACTTTAAAAATTACCGGCAGTTCCATTTCTATTAGTTGACCTTAGCTAATTTTGGATACTACATCGATTACATACAATGAACCATCTTGCTGACTTTTGCCTTGCCACCACGCCGACATGACATCGTCAAATCATAGCCAATATAGATAAAAGTTTTTTCTGTATACAACTTGAAGGAAGATGTAAAGATAACAACGTACCGGCCATCCTGGAGCGCGCGGTCGGCTCGAGCACGAGACGCAGGCGCTCGCACAGCGCCCGTGACGCGCCGCCCGCGCTGCGCCACGCCGCGCGCCACGCCCCCGCCGCCGCCGCCCCGCCCACCGCGCCGCCCGTAGCGTTCACTACCGCCGACCGACACGCTATGTACTCCTCTAGTGTCATCTCTTCAGCGTGCTCCGCATTAGATTCCAACCTGAGGGAACACGTAAAGATGAAGTCTAGCAAAATAAATCAATATTATTCATAACATGAATATATAAAAAAAGTATACATCCTTTACAAATGATCAGATCGTGATAAAGTTAAGCACACGGATGAAGTTTCTTTAATCTGAAAAAGACATAAACTTTATCTGTTAAGATTAAATAACTAAAGGACGCTCGTAATAATATTTTCTATATAATAATTATGAAAGTGCATAGACAATCTTTACGGCCGCTTAGAACAGGACATTTTACATGAATTTTCACATTTTTGTTCGTATACACACTACACCTACATATATACATAGTATTGTTAAAATGATAGCTATAAGACGTTAAAAAAGAGTTCACAAAACTCAATCACCTATGTTACAATTATAATGACAAACAAGGTGACGCTTGGCTCTAAAATTATCCTTAGAAAATCCTCATTTAATAAATCCTCAAATACATTACCTAGTATGGTAGGTGGTCTCCCGTCCCCGTGGCACATTGTCTGTCCCCACTGCATCCCCATCAACCTCCATACCGGCCTCCCCGGTCACATCATCCCCACTTTCCTTCTGTTTGCCAGTCGAGTCTTTGTCTTTTTCTAAACTTTCTTTGACTTTTTCAGGTTTCAATTCATCTGATTTTTCGATCTGGAAATAACATTAATAGAATATTTTTGTGTTGTCTCCCGCGGTACCTTTAGCCATTCGCACTGTATGTCTGTTTTGACAAATACTAATAATACACAGAAATATAACACCCACACTTGAAATAAAATAACATTATATACCTGTAGGTCATCATCCGCTACCTCCATGGGAACATCTTCGTCTTCCTTAAGTTTTTCTGCTTCCTCCTCTTGTTGTAGAGTTGGTTGTTGATCAGCTTGTTCTTTAGTTGCGGTATCTATCATCTGTGGGAAAAATAGTGGCTTTTCAAAAATATCACAATAATTGATCAAAATTAGCTATCAATTAAAATAAAAGGATATTAATACTGCCAGAACTATTTCGGTAATATAAAAAACAGCTTAATGGTAACATTGGAGTCTCTGTGGTCTAGTGGTTCGTGCTTTAGACTTCTATTCCGGTAATCTAGGTAAGAACCTCGCCATGAACCAATGAGTTTTTCTAACTTAAGTACACTTTTCGAGTGCTCTTACGGTGAAGGAAAACATCGTGAGGAAACCTGGATTCGTGTATTCGTATTGGGATAATTGAAATTCTATTTTCCCTTCTGACCAGAGAACCAATCGCCCTGTGTAAAAACTGCCGTCCTGGTCAATTCTTATTATTTATTGTATTCTTTGATTATGTAGCCGACCTTGATATCATCTGATATAAGAACGGTTTAAGGGGAAGTCGATTTTTTAAAAGCTTTTATTTAATTTGCATTAGATGTATGTAAGCATGTATGTTCGGGGGAATCTTAGAACTCAATTTTGAAGTAAATATCTTCACCCGATTAAGCTGAAATTTTGTATATACAATTATAAATCCAATATGTCGGACCAACCAAGATGGCGGAATAGTTGTTTTTAAAGCACTTCTACGATATGGGTATCAAATGAAAGGGCTCGTTGAGAGCAACTCGAAAAATAATAAAAGCTTCTTCTAAAAAGCTTTATTTGCATTTTAACTTATTATAACAGATAGCTTAGTATTGTGACCCTCAACTCACCTGATGGAAAGTGAAGAAAGGGTCAAAGGTGGAACCGTGCTGTGCTAATAGACGCCTATTCGCTTTTTCTTTTCGTTCTGGTTTTTAAGTCTAAAATAGTGTTGTGTTTTGTCAAATTTTACCAAATATGTGATTACTGACCAGATTTATGCATTTTTACCTGTAAATCATCCTTCTTAGCTTCCTTGACATGTTGGTAAGCGTCGGCATCTTGCTGGGGATCATTTTCCTCACCGCCGTCTTCACCAGCATCGTCTTGTTCATTAAGAGTGTGCGCTTTATTTTGTTTCTTCTCATTTATATCACCTGGAACAACATTTATGCACGCGATTAATTTTTTTTCTTACCAACGCCAAAAGTTCACAACTTCTACCCTGTGGTTTTCGGCCTGGTAGAAGAAAAACAAATGCTAAAAAAAAATTATATGAAATTTCATACCCGGGTAAATTATATGTACTATTTATCTATATGAGTTATGTGTTTGGTATGAATAAGTACTGATACTCGAAGATAACAATAATAATATCCTTAGGAAATGTACTTAATCGTGCTAATCGTGGATGTACTGGAGTTAGGAGTCGTGAATATACTAGCACACCTCTGCCTCTGCCTACCATTCGGGGATAATAGGCGTGAAGGTACTTTATAAAATGTACACAAATTGATCTAACCCCAAAGTAAGCAATTTTTTTTTATTTATTTATGGAAAATCAACAGCTTTAAAGCATTAGAAATATACAAACAAAAATAGAGAACCAGTTACAAGTCTTCACGAATATTATCAAAAATTAACGATTTGACAACTAATGTTAGTTGTCAATTAGAAAGAAAAAATGATAAAAAAGTAAATGCTTTAAACACGTCAATTATTTTTCAGTGAATAATTCTTTGCTTAGCTACAATCTAAACCGGGTAGTACTTATATAGAAAAGGTCAATATCTATACTTTTGCTTAGCTTATTAATATCATCACTTGCTCGCCAAAGATACGAGTTCTGCTTATAGTTATCGACACTGAAGGAAGGAAGACAACGATATTAATACAAAGAAATATTTAAATAGATACCAGAATAAAATCAATAAACACACAGACTCGGAAATACGAACACCTATGTTGATCACACAAATGTCTGTCCCCGTCTGGAACTGAAACCAGAGCCTCACGGTTAGGCCTACCAACTGGTAGGCGAGTAGGCTATCCGCGCGACCAACGAGGCGGAAGATATGTATGTGTGTTTGTTTAGCTCCATTAAGATATACAACTGCCGGAAACTTCAATTTTGAAGATTTGTTTTCGTCGAAGTATTAGTACAGAATATTGCCAGTAAGAGATTATTACACATACCTAAAGTTCGTGTTTCGTCAGTCCGTCCGGGTTTATTTTCGAACCGTTTCTGTTTATCCTGCGACCGTTCAGCTCGTGCGGCCTGCCTGTCTCCTCTATGGCCTTTATCGCTTTTGTCCAGTTCTGATCTGCCTGTCGATTGTCTATCTTCCCCTACTTGTTCTTGAGTTTGCT
Source organism: Lasaia peninsularis (assembly GCA_018236625.1). Taxonomy (NCBI): domain Eukaryota; kingdom Metazoa; phylum Arthropoda; class Insecta; order Lepidoptera; family Riodinidae; genus Lasaia; species Lasaia peninsularis. Next base: position 10,143 of record DVZL01003496.1, read on the forward strand.
CCTAAACAATTTCAATTTTTTTCAAGAGACAAAAACATCAAGAGGCGAGCATAGGTTAACTGGCTCCCCCTCAACATGACCACCGGAGGTAGGGTGCCGAGCAGTAACTCGCCCGGGTAGGGGTCGACAACCTTACCTATTCCTGCCGCCATAATGATACTGTCGAGTTCCGGTCTGAAAGGTGGGGTAGCGGGTAGACTTGCATATTTTAACAGCTATTACTAATACTTCACTGTCTGTCTGCCGGTCATTAAACTGTATCCCATAGACGGATGAAATTTTCACAAAATATGATGTATATCTATTGCCGCTATAACAGCCTTCCATAGAAAAAACATGTTTTTTTGCCAATTTTACAGATAATAGTAAGAAATCCTTCGAGCGCGATTCCGCCTCGCACTTTTTTATCATTTATTTCATAACTGATATTGTTTTGGAATTTCTAACGTCTATACAAGGTTATAGTCTAATATTGTTAGCGATTTGCGGGAATATAAATTGATCTCTGACTATTAATAGAAAGAAATAGGGTATGATATTGAAATAAACTCACGAAAGGCGCGGCTTCTTCATCCTTGGCCTGCTCAGCATTCATTTCCACATTGTCATTTGTACCATGCTCCATTTCAGCGTTCTCCGCGTTATCTTCAGCCGAAGGATCATCTCTGGAAGGGTTTGCTTGTGGGTTAGAATCTTGGGGTTTCTCTTGCGTTTCTTCATCTTCGTTTATTTTGTCAGGATTCTTTGGTAATTCTTTATCATCTTCTTTCTCAATATCTGGTTCGATTTGTTCGGATTCTTCCAGAGGATTTTCGGGATTTTCGTTGTTCGGATCATCACTTTCATCAGGATCGTTATTTTCTTCTTTATCTTCTGCTTCTTTTTCATCCCCTTTGTCTTCGACATCCACATCATCATTTTTCTGTTTATAAATTAATAAATGTATTAAAAATTGGGTATTTAAGAATATAATTATAATTTGTTAGATGTTGCAGCGATGCCCGCCCATAAAAGATAGCCCTCTCGCGAGAACCCATTTGGATTTCTTCGTCCTAAGCTTAGCTCGTCTCTATATGAGATAATATCGGTGACGGCCTAACCAAATCATTAAATAGTGGGATGAAATGTAATCAACATCGGCTTTATAGCATCGTAAAATTATATCCTACGGAAAAGAAAAAAAAACAAATAAACATTTTCACATAATTCATTCATCTATGCTGAATACATTGATTTTTATACAGGTCTAGAATAATGAGAAAGGGCATGCTCCGATGGTTCGGTAATGAAAGAATAAAAGAGGAAAGATTGACAAAGCAGATATACAATGCGAATGTGGATGGGTATGGGAGTCTTGGCGGGAACGCGGAATGGAGCGGTTCACTGTGAGATATTATTTCTCAAACTATGTGTTTTATTAGTGTTTTATTTTTAGAAATGAAAATAAAACGTTTAATAATGTGCATCAGTGGAGATATGTTATATCTGGCAGTGTAAAGTGTCGTTTCGTGTTCCCGCCAAAATTCCACAAAATTTCTGGTAAACTTCCCACGGCTTTACCAGAAGTCCATTATCTCATTTTCCATGGAATCATCTTATCACCCTCACTCTCCATGGATATCCCATCATTAATGAAAAATAAAATACGAAAGACATGGCTGTATGGACTCAGTTCCTTTGCCTTTCCCATTTAGGATAATCATACTAAAAAAAAAACAAAAAAATGACAGTTGATCATGAAGTGTCATATGTCAACTACTTTTTATGAAAATATTTTTGAACTGCATAAGTTTTCTGTATTTAAGTGAAAAACTGTCTGATAACCAGAGATTATTTCAGTGGGTTAGTCTAAATATATTGTGAAAATGATAATATTTTTAAGTGAACTTCAAAAACAGCATTTAAATTTATTGCACGAGCATTCTATACCAGGTAAGAAGATTAATGTTTTTATATTTAACATGTTTTCCGTCTGGTTTTAGCTCTTATCTTACTATGTAATACGATAAAATAGAACCCGAGTGGACTTGAGTTAAAATTCACATCATAACAAATTATACTCGAGTTAGCTGGATGAAATTAAAATGACAAAAAAAAAATGATTTCACTATCGTTAGTACTATAATCTTAGTACATCTGTACTATCACTTAAAACTTTGTATTTGAACATGAAACGTTATTATTGGACGAATAAATATGAGACCTCAAAGCTAAATTACAAACATCCTTCAATTGCTTCTCTTAAGATTCAGACTTCAATTTATTTTTGTAAAATATGAATTCGGTATCGCACATTCTCAGACATCCAATAAATACACAAGGTTTTTAAAAAAACCTTGTGTACTTATTGGATATATCACAGATATCAAACTGTATTTGTATGTGAATTAATATTAAAAGTAAAACTACATATTCTGTAAAATTGCTATTTTTAATACATGTATGTTCCACTTCACTAAAGGTTTTACCATTAATTCATGTAGTTGTATTAAAAACTTTTATCTGTTCCAGTGTTGGTGGATTTTTGTAAGTTAACTATTGAATCCATAAATAATGGCTTTAATTGGAAGAAAAACTCTGTTGCTGCAGGTAACTATGTCAATTTTTGTTAATTATACCATTTTATATCCTGTTTTTAGTAACAAAAAATAATTTGATGACTTTAAAAATTATCTGTGCTGATGTAAAACATAATCTCTTTAATTTTCATTAACCTATGTTATGTGTTCGCTGTTTTTGGTAATGGTATGGAAATCTTAATGCCTTGTGCACACTTTTACTTGGTTGGTATTTTTAAACTGTTCTTTTATTTTTTTATAATGGGATATGCACATGGCTCTCCTGATGGTATGAGATAATCGCGGCCTATAGACACCATAGATGTTGTACTTACAGATGTTGTAATGATGTTGCGAAAAAATTTTGTTTGTCTTGTTTTTATGGTAGCATAAGAAATATATGATTTGAAAATTTCAATTTCTAAGTATCACATATTTATATTCATGGGATACAGCATGGTGCCAGACAGACAGACGAATAGCTGAAACTCAGTAATAGTGCTATTTTAAAAGCTTTTATTTAACTTACAATGTATGTATGTATGTAAGTATGTATGTATGTTTGGGTGGAATACACCTGTGTCACTATCTTGTGACTGGGATTTTAGGCCTGATGTGCAAGATTGTGTCGGAACACGACAATGTTGTTATGGCGGAAGGAATAGGTAGGGTGGTGGATCCCTACCTACCCTTATAGTTATACTAAGCAAACAATGTCTATCAACTTATTTATTGTTCTTATTTTAACTTATCTAATCCAAAATCTTTTCAGAAAAATTGGGAATCACAAGTGAAGATGTTCAAAATATAATTCAAGCATTGGCTTATCTAATAACAGAAGCGAGCAAGCATAATGTTAGTATCAAAGTTATTTGAATTCATGTACATATTTTTTTAGATAATTTCTTTCTCTATAAGATAAACCTATATCTTTGTAAAGATTCAAGTTTTCAAGATATATTAAGCTTTATACCTTAAAAATGTTCGAAAGGGAAAAATAGCATTCATACAACATTATTACCAATGCTAGTTTATCATGATTATATGATAAACTAACATTGTACTTGCAATCTGATTCATGTTAAATATTTAAAGGTATCAAACATATAGATAGTTTTTTTATGTTTAACACCTTACAGCTGCCTTATGACCGCCTCGTTGGCCGAGTGGCTAGCGTACACGCCTAACCGCATCGACTATCCGCGAGGCTCGGGTTCGATCCCC
>DVZL01003497.1:0-13924 GCA_018236625.1 Lasaia peninsularis
GTCTGTTACGCTTTCACGACTAAACCACTGAACCGATTTTGATGAAATTTTGTACAGAGGTAGAGTAGACCTTGAGGTAGGACATAGGCTACCCGACTTTTTAACCGACTACATTAAAAAGAGGGTATGCTTTTACGCGATTAGTATTATAAGTCGGAAGTATGTCTGCCCTTTGAAAGTTGTTTGTATTATTAAAATAATTCACGCGGGCAAAGCCGCGGGCGGACAGCTAGTTACAAATAAAAATGGATCATTAAATGTGTTGCTTAGGGCAAAACTCGAGAATGGCCGAACCTTGTTGCTTGGAGTTGGAAGAAAGAACATAGGCTTTTAACCGACTTTATTAAAAGAAGGGTATGTTTTTATGCAAAAATAAACAGAAAATTTTCAGCCCTTTTAAAATTATCTGTGTCATTAAATTATTTCGCGCGGGCGAAGCCGCGGGCAGTAAGCTAGTAAAATATATAAATCTACATTTACTGTAATTATGCTTATTAGCATAGGCTCTTCTGTTGAGAATCCTCAATGTTCGTCCAAGAAACAATTACAGATCTTTTGACACTGATTCCGAATACGCTAACAACTCAATTTTGACAAAAATGACAGTTACTGTTGTTATGGTTAGGACGGCAGAATTGCATAAGTATCTTACTGACTTATTTTAGAACATTAAAAATAGAATAAAGCAGCTTGAAATTAATTGTGATATCGTCTCATATATATTATATACATATCTTCACGCCAGGTCCTTGCGGCAATAGGCGGAGAGTCTTCTTCTCTTCGTTTTAGCCTTGTCCCGTATTCTCAGATGATATCGACTACCTAATCTAGGGGTTTGTCTAGAACACCAATTTTTACGGAAAACGACTGTCATCTGACCTCTGTAACCCAGAAGGGAAACTAGGCCCAAACCTAGATTAGGTCGAATCCAATGAATCCGGGTTTCCTCACGATGTTTTCCTTCACTGTACATAAGTTAGAAAAGCTCATTGCTACATGGCGGGGTATGAACTTAGACTATCTGAAAGGAAGTCCGAAGCGCGTACCGCTAGGCAACCGAGGCTTTTGGAGTAAGCAAAGAGTATTGTTTGTCAAATGTTATACTTGTATAGCTTTCTCTACGTTAATTATTTTCTTCACACACGCCGGTTTCTACGGTTTTGGTCGGAGTCTTCCTGACAGCACCCTCGGATGATACCCGAGCTATTTTGTAGTGAAATGTCAATCTATGTCTCTCCTTTCTACGTCTGCGGTGTACCTTCCATCCCTAATAAAACTACTGGTACTAAGCTTCCATAAAGCTTCATGACACTCTACCAGTTATGACTGAATACACCAATATAATTATTTTGTAACAGCAGCGCGCGATGGGGTCGTCATAGCCCCACACTCGAAATGTGCCTTCAAATTATCTTAATAATATCGTTGCTATCGATGGTAATAACAGCAATTATTCTCCAAGTATATATGTCTATTACATATAGACATAATAATATGTATTATTATATTATGTTTCATTGTTAATATAAGCTGCAAATTTAGATGAAACAGTAACAGCTAAACGTTATGTTCCCACTAATTGACGAAATTAAATCTGATTCTTGTGAATACAAAATGATAATTAAAGGTTCTTTTGTTGTATTTTGGTTACAATTTATTAACCCAACAGAAATATGTACTAAAACTATATATCTAACTAGCTGTCCTGGCGAACTTCGTACCTCCCGTATCCCGTGTTGATCTAGGTCCTCTGTGTTTCTTTCAATTTTCTCTAATTTATATAGGTAAAGTGTTGTGCAGCAACTATCTATCCATAATTGACGATAATATCGTGCAACCTTTTTAAAAAAAAATGAACATTCAGTTACTTCACTTGAAAACCTCTTTTTTGAAGTCGATTAAAAAATATAATATATTTAAGGAGTATTGGTGTCAGGCAGGTTGATGTAAAACTATCACGTTTTTGTTATCTGCCTTGATCGACACTTTGTATTTACTAACTATAAATAATTATTTTCTTGCTGTTAATTTAAGGTATGATGTTTTGACTATATCCTATTTCCGTATTAAATATTTCCAAAGTTACACATTCAACATTCCTTCTTAAATTGTAATAGTTATATTAAATGTAAACATAATTCATAATAACGTTAACATAATTTTAATAGAATTATTTTAACGCTCTATTGCCCTGCATCAATATATTCGGCTCGAAGGACCATCCAAATTCCCATCGATAAAAGCCTCTATATCTAAGTGCCAATTACAGCTTCGTGAACCTCTTATTGACCGTGGTGACTATTGGCTACACTATCTAATTTTCTGTAGCGTGGTTTCTATTGATTCTGACATCTGACATTCTGCAGCTATTCCGTTTAATTTTTGAAATCAATAATTTAATAATTTCCTATTCAAATAATACTAAGTAATTATCCTATTAGTATCAAAAACGCAAAAGTTTGTAAGATATTTGTTACTCTTCCACGAAAAAACTACCAGATGGATTTGAATGAAATTTTGCAGTAAAATAACTTATACATTACACTAACACACAGGTTACTTTTTAACCGACTACGTTAAAAAGAATTACACCCAAGCGCATCAAAGGTCCAGCCGTACAGTGGCATACACACGTACAGTATAATTATATATTTAAATATATTAAAGGTTTGTTTTTTTATCTTTTTTATTGAGTTCAATAGCTTCATCTGGATTGAAGAAAATGAAGATAAATTTAATGTAAGGAAAACTAAGATAACTCGGCCGGAGTACACATTCGTAAAAGCTGGCTGCTATGAATATATCTCTTTTGACTTGTAGTTTGTAGACAACCCTTAGTATTCCCAAGTCACTGTATAGGGCGACGTATGCTTGCCTCCGGGCATAAAAACAATTTACCATGGCAAGCAGTTTCTTGGTGGTAAGACCAACCAAAGGATCCACTTGAGTTTCCATACGTATTTCTTTCTCAACGGTTACACTGAAAACTGGTATAAATGAAACATTTTCCATAATCTTCGTACTTTTATTTGACTTGAAAATGGAGGTCTCCATTCGACTGTATTTACTCAAAAGGTAAAAACAGAACTATCGAAATTCCGTTGTCCATCTGTCTGTCAGTCACCGGGCTTTATCTCATGAACAGTGATTGTATTAACGCTATAATAATTAATACTAAAAACATATCTATTCCAGTCCATCTGATAGTTCTAGTTCTAGACAACTCCTGAGCAATAAAAAATACATTTACGAGTATGTGTGGCAAACATTTGTTTCTAAATCTAAATCAAAATTTATGTGTTCATATTGTACGTTAGTTTTGTAGTACAGTCGTATTTTATAGCGAATAATTATTGCACATTTATTTTAATGTAAATTTTCAAAAAAATTAAATTTGTTAATACCTAATAGTGTTGCTAAATTTTGTAGGTATTCAATTTTTCTTGTAATAAATTGTCGTTATATTGTTGAGTCTCAATTTAATAATACCAAGGAATATTCCTTGTACACACATACACATTGTATACAGACATTATGTTTATTTTAAACAATATTATATTTCTTCAACAAATCAAATTGTAACAAAAATATAATAAGCTGACACAAACTCGCAACGTACACACAAAAGCCATGCGACAAAAACAGAATTGTAAAAGTGTTGTGTTATTGAAAAAATATTTTTTTTTACTTAATTTTTGATATTATTGATTAAGATTACTAAAACGAAAACAAAACTAAAGCTACTTTAGTTAGACATTAATTTTATTATTTAGAACGAGACAAATATAAAATGTGTAAAGCTTTATTATAATGTGTATCTTTGAGTGATTGTTTTGTTATGTTGCTCTGTGTACAATAAATAATTAATGAAATAAATAATTTATATAAAAGTACAAAAATTGTCACATTTGAACGCAATTTTACTTTTCTTTTAACAAGTTTCATCTCAGTAACTTCAACTACAAAGACTGAAACATTCACATCGTACTGAAACATACTGAAACTGATCTAAACATACTTCTAGGTTTTAAATTTGATGAAATCAACGCATAATAATTGTATTGATATTAATAGACCATCGCTTAAAATGAGGCGCTTACGTACTTTGTATTATTCAACTTATTTGGTTGTCTCTCAGCAGCTAATAAATATTTCTGGGATTCAGAATCATGTCTGATTGAAACACGAGCTCGTATTGCATTCAACCTATTAACCATTGGTCATTACCAAGTAGACTGCTGATGATAGAGATGCTGTTCATCAATTTTTCTAATAGAGATCCAGCATCTTACCTATTATTCTAACGGCATAATGACAGTACAATAAATAATTAATTAAAGAAGCGGGTTTTAAAATCGAACTAGGTGATGACCACGACCGTTCTGCCAAGAGCGTACCGACTAAGAAGAAGAAGAATAATGACAGTGTTGAGTTCTGGTTCTTAGGAGTGTATAGCCGATAGACTTGCACATTATGTCTCATACCATGGCCACAGGACAGCATCGCACTTATAGCATCTATCGTCGGCGTAGAGGCATAACTAAATAACTCCAGTTTAGGCCTTTTTGACTTTTCATCATTATTTTTTTCACCCATACATGCCCTATGTTTGTGTCAAACCAGATTTTTTATAAGTCTTTTAGTTTTATAAATAATTAACAATATGTGTTACAAGTGGAAAAATAAAAATCTTTAAACTAACCATAAACAGTTGAAGGAAAAGTAACCAAGTCCTAGATAACTCGATAATGATCATTTGGGTGTTAATAGAATTAAATAAAATGAGTTGTTTAGTTTTCCCTGGACGCAAAAATTAATAATAAAATAAACCAACTCGAGGAGAATCAAATAACAGCAAATGTTAAATTCTAATTTTCCAAATTGTATATTACGAACATGACATGGACGGAATTAACTCGGAAAAGAGGCAGTATTGAAATAGCTTCTGCTATTTACTCATGGATTACGAAATTATCCTAAGGATATAAAATTATATATTCAGGGCAAAATCGCAAAACCCTGAGCTTGTGGATAAGGCCTTGATTAAAGGACCACGTCTCAGCGTCGTATGTCATTACTGGCAACACACATTTTTCGAACACTTTTGACTTCAGGCACTGAGGTATATTGGACGACAAGATACTGCGTAGTTTCCCGAACGCTTCCCAGCCGAGTTGGATTCTACGAGTGACTTCTCTCTCAAATTCGGACCGCCTGTCCCAGATAAATTTATTCGTCTACAACTTCGAGAGCAGTGCCATCAACAACAGTTGGCATGGGTATTATATTACATGGACGTTAGACATGACTTTAGTCTTGTCCATGTTCATCTTAAGATCCACCCGTTGTGAGGCACTACAGAGGTCGCCTAGCATAGCACTGAGTTCATCCAGGGATTTCGCCAAGATCACTATGTCATCGTCAAATCGAAAGTGTGTAAGGTATTCGCCGAGTCCTTTCCACTCCATCAGCTTGAACACATCCTCAAGTGCAGCGGTAAAGAGTTTAGGGGAATATCCCTAATAATATGTAATATACATCCCCCTGCCTAACCCCTCGCTGCAGCCGGATAGGGTTTGAGCTTCTGTCGTGTAATCGGACCGACATAGTGGCAGAGTTGTAGATACCTTTCAACACCTCGATATAGCGATAGTCGACCTGGCACCGCTGGAGAGACTCTAGCACTGCCCATACCTCGATAGAATCAAAGGATTTCTATGAAAAAGCCTTTGATTCTATCCACATATTCATTATTCTATTCTGTCCACATAAGCAACACATAGAGGTAGATTATACTCCTCGGTCTTCTGTATAATCTGCCGAAGAGTGTGTATGTGATCCATGGTACTATATATAGCCTTTTCGGAAACCAGCTTGTTCGGGAGGCTGGAAATCGTTGAGTCAGCGTGTAATACGATTAGTGAGGACCCTCGAAAACAGCTTATAAACGTGGTTAACTCATGCGGACTTCCTATAAAAGGTTGTGGCAAAATTAAATAATTACTTTTTATTTTTTTTAATGTTTAAATCAAATGATATAGTTTATATTTATTATCCCTTATGTAAAAGGCAATAGGACTCAATGTATCTAAAATTTTCGACACTAAAACTATCGCCTTTTAATGAATTATGCAAAAAAAATGCGTTTTTCTCAAAACTAGTAAAAATGAGTTATTTAATTCTGCCTCTACGCCGACTTCCGAATAGGCCCCTATTTTGGCTTCCGTATGCAAAAAGTTAAATAGAACCCTATTGCTAAAACGACGTTGGTTGTCGGTCTGTTTGCCACAAGACTGTACCTTATAAACCGTAATAGCTATAAAGTTGAATTTTTTACAGATGACGTATTTTTCTTGCTGTTTTAACAACTTATATTAAAAGCAGAATAAAATAAATCTATTTATTATATTGAAGACAACTCAGTATAACGATATGCAACTCATTAATGTGGTAGTCAAGGAAGGAGTTATCTAAACTAGATATATATTCACTCTAAATGCAAAAGCTATAATTCTCAGGAATAAGTTTCTCACTGCTTCAGGATGTGAACTCTGATCTACAGAAGCTGAATATAAACCCTTTATATTCTTTGATCCTTCCTATGCAATAAATGTAATTTTTTGCCGTTTCTATAAATAATAGAAACACAAAAATATCACATAAAAAATCGCAACAATTTTTGTCGCTGATGTAAAATATCAAGTATATAGTGTGCGCTAGCCGTAACTGATACATAACAATGGGTGCTTTGCCCACCTACTTGTATGCGAAAATATTTTATGTTGTGTGTTATCTTTCGGCGTAAAGCCAACAGAGAACTCAAATAAAAACGGCGTACCTACGCGTGCTTTATGTGCGTTTTATGGGAGTAAAAGACAATAAAAGAAACATTTTATTTACCGTTCAAAGCAGCGAAATAAGTAAAAACTCCTTTCTCTTATTTCATAAATTAAGTGCCTTTTCAAATGACATAATACAGTGTTACATAGAATTTATATTTCATATGCGAGGGAAACCTTTACGGACAGTTTTAATAAATTATAATTCATTATAAAGTGTATACGAGTATAATTATTTTAATAACACAGATAACTTTCCAAAGACAAACATTTTTCCGAGTTATAACACTTATTGAGTAAAAGCATACTCTTTTTAATGTAGGCGGTTAAAAGTAGCCTATCTTCTTCCTTAAGGTCTTCCTGTCTCTGTATATCATCAAAATCAGTTCAGTGGCTTAGGCGTGAAAGCGTAACAGACAGACATAGTAACTTCCGCATTTATAATATTAGTACCTAGGGTTTTTTTCATGTTTTTGTCAACTATCCACCTATCTTCTCTTTTGGAATTATTTGAACTTAGTGAAAGTAGAAAAAAGTGACTTTATTTACGCTACACGTTGTATTTTCGAACATTATCAACGAAATTAAATATAAAACATTGTTCATTACAACTCAAAAACCCATTTGAAATGAAATTAAAAAAAAACACGGGAGTCATTGTTCCTCAAACAAAATAAAAACAAATTTGTTCATCCAGTTAAAAGTTTTAGAACATATAAAAATAAAAGAGACAAGAGCAAAGAAGTTCCCTTAATACTTTACATAAAGTCTTTATGGTTGACGAATGCCGAAAATTATATACTAATAAATTATATCGGAGTGTCTGTATGTAATATTAAAATTATCGCTTTTTACTAAATTCATATGCTTACAAGGTACACAAACCAAAATAATATATTTTAGAATTTTTGACCAACGAGGTCGTCAAATTATAAGATATACAAAGATTTCTAGAGGCATCTTACTCAAATAGCCAAGGATAAGGTAGTCCTCTTTACTTCAAAGTGTCTCACTTCGACAGAAAGTTAAACGTAAACGTGTTTTAACCTTTTCTGTAATCTTAATGGCATAAGAGATAAGAGTTTCATCTCACTGTGTGTTTTAATAATTTTGATAAGCAAAAAAGCGGAAGAGTTTTGTGGTGGTAGAAATATAATCTAAATTCAACATTAGAACTTACTTCTGTAAGTTTGTCAGTCACTTTTACCACCTAAACCGAAATGTCAATCATCCAAATAATGGGGTTATGTCACAGTAAATTTATATTAAATTATTATTTTTTAAATACTTTCGTAGGACTTTACTATCTATTTCTTAATTTATTTGGGCATACCTTTTATATAATAATATTTCTATCCTTAGTATTAGTTGATATCGCGGCAACAGAAATACATCATCCGTGAAAATTTTAACTGTCTAGCCATCACTGTTTATGAGATACAGCCTTGTGACAGACAGACAGCGAAGTCTTAGTAATAGGGTTCCGATTTTATCCTTTGGGTGCGGAATCTAAAAACTACTTTTCTGATTTCCATACAGACTGTAGTTAAGTATCAATGTCAAACTTTCAAGGCTGTACTATGTTTTCCAGACACCAAGTTATAATAAAAGTAAAAAAGAACGTGGTATAAAAGTTTCTGATAGTAACAATAAAATACTTGTATTATAATACTTTTATGGGATACGACAGCGAATATACAGGGTGTTTCAAAACAGTGTGATAATATTGAAAGGTATCGATACACATCGTATCTAGAATCACATGCCTCAATATTAAAAATCTAATCACGGTTTTTGTACCATACAAAAATAAAAAAATATTTTTTATTTATTTTTGTGACGACCCTAGCATCGCTACATCGCTAAGAACATAATATTTTCTTTGCGCACCTAAGGCGTTAAACCCATAGTAAATTGTAGGTAGAAATTGTATTAGTAGTGTCATTGACACCTTTTAGTTCAATAACACTACAATGAACTAACTTGTCAGCTGTAGGGTTGGTACTCTTTTAGTTTTCGTTAAAGTTCAAACTGCAATTACTCGAAATCTACGATACATATAATATTGAAACCTTGTGAGGTGGATTTTAATTTTCCCCAGGTATATCCAGTTTAAGTATTATTACGCCTTTTTGAAACACCCTGTGTATACGGCTCGTCTGGTTGTAAATAAAAAATGTGACGTACAGATATAATATATGTAATAGTTGAATATGTCCTTAGGCAGAATACTCTATAATAAATAACTCTATCATAATAGGGCCAGGAATATGTAAGGCCCTAATTCCTCCTCAGGCAAGTTGTTGTACAGCATTTTACTACACTACACTACACTGTCACTACACTAAGCACGTAAATCAAAATGAAAAATATACCTATTATCTGTGGGTTCATACAATATCGTTGTAGATAAGTGAATTCTTTACATTGAATATAAACTTCCTTCATGCCTATTATCCTCGAAAAAGGCAGTGGTGTGCTGGTATTATTCGCGTCTCCTAAGTCCAGCAGATTTAAGGCCATGATTAGCAAAGGTACTAAAGCCCATGATGTCATAGGTGGTAAGCCTCTCGCCACTTCGGGCACTTAATGACTACTTAGAATAATCTGAAAAAATATTTAAGAAAAATTTCCTGACCTGAGAATTGAACCCGAGAACACTAAAACTTTTGAACCGATTGTGACGAAATTAAGCTAGCGAGTAGCCAATGTTGTAGCGATGTAGGTTATAGGCTACTTTTTATCCCGTTTACCTGGGGTTTCCGTGGGGGAAAAGGAAACAGTCTAAAATTAGCTTTAATTCAGAATTGCACAGATCGATTTCATTTATTGTTTTTCGTTGAATAGAACATTGTTGACACACTGTGCCGTAATTTTTTCCAAGTCATAGGTTTTTTTAGTTCAGAAATTACAGCCTATTTACAGCCTTTACAACTCTGACTATAAACGGGTTGCCTCCCATCAGGAGTTGAAATCCAGAATGTGAGGGAATCTCTGAAAGTATAGGTCATCCTAAGCAAAATTTGGCTTAACCTTATCTTCCACATGGTATTGCTCGACGGAGTCACAGAAAAAAAGGTTGCCAACGGAAACAAAATCGTGAACGAAGGCTTGTTGCAAGGGTACCTACAAGCTTATCTATTCACAAAAGATAAGTGATTGACTATATTAACACACAAGTCCAAACCTTAGGACAAGAAACTTAAAATTTTGCACACTTATAAAGTAAATCTAAAAGTAACCATCCACTAAGGCAGGATTTTTTAAATCTCCTCCTCCAAGGGGGTAAAAGTCAGCATGAATTTAATAGGACCAAATAACTGTAGTACGCGTGCGTAGTCATCGGCAACAGTTAGTTAAATAATTGTAATTTTCCACACTTGATGGTAGTAAAGAGCAAAATTATTCTTTTTTTGGTCTTGCAAAATAGCAAGACCAATACCAATGCCGATTATGTAAGACCATACGCAAGACTCAAACGAAAATGCTAACGCACAGTACTTATATGAGATAAAATATTTCCTACAGCGTCAACATATGACTTTCTTAGAACTATACATATAGTTGGCATATCGAAATGTCTGCTGCATAACAACGAGTCAGCTAAAAAATAAAAAGCTCGACAAGCCCCCTTGGGACCAAGACTTGCTACGCAAGACCCAGACCAAGACTTAATAAGCAAGACCAAGAATTCATAATCAAGATCCAGACCAAGACTTAATAAGCAAGATCAAGACCAAGACTGGATCAGCAAGACCAAGACACAAACTGCCCAAAATATTGGTCTTGATCTTGATTTGCTCATCACTACTTGATGGGTTTTAAGATTTTGATTCTAGAGGCGGTTTGAGTAAAATCTACAAGGTTTTTAACGTACTTGAAGATTTATTGAACCAGTTTTTGAGAGGGCCGGGAGAACATCGTTATAACGGTGAAGACGAGTTTGTAAGAATTTCTAAAATAAACGAATATTTTTGAGTCTGAACATTTTAATTATTCATAAAAAAATATTGTAATCATAAAATTATGAAATGATTAGAGATTGCAGATACTGAAGTTGTTTTAAAAAGATTTGTTTGTCTCTGATATATTTAAGACTTTATGGAAAATTATACGATACGATACGAAGTAGGCGATATATGACAAAAGTTATAAAAATTATCCATTTGTAGAAAATAAGCGTTAAAAAGTTGAAATAAAAAATTTTGACTATTCCAACGTTTTCTGTCACGTTGTGTGCTAATATTTTAACCAAAAATTATAAATATTACTGATTACTATTTTTATAGGTTTAACAATTTAATAAATCCTTGTTAGAACGGGTCTCCTTCAAAGAATTGACTATCTGTCTCTCTATCAGGCAGCTCGTAAGAGGAGAGCATAGGTTAACTGGGTCACTTCCAACATGACCAATGGTGGTAGAATTTCGTGCAGCAACTCGCCCGGGTAGTGTTTCACCGTCTTACCTATTTCTGCCGCCATAATGATATTAATGATGTTCCAGTTTAGAGGGAAGGGTAGTCGTTAGACTTGCACATACTATCTAATAGTTCGACCATAGAACCTACAACACCTATGGTGTCTACAGGTCACGGTTGTCTCTTACCATCAGGAGATGTGAGAGCTTGTTCGTCGTCTTATTCCACACAAAAACTATTTTCTTTTCGACTTAGTTTACTCAGAAGACGATCGCCGCTGGCATTGTTCCGTTTGGTATAGGTACTCGAATATCCCTCAGGATGGAATCGCTCCAATACTATCTTTGATGTAGCCAACGTTTTTAAAAGCTTTTATATAACTTGCATTGTATGTATGTATGTTCGGGTGGAATCTTAATTCATTTTTAAAGTAGATATCTTAACCAGATTAAGCTGAAATTTTGTTTGGATGACAATGCACGATAAGGTGACATAATTGTAAATCTAATATGGCGGACCAACCAAGATGGCGGAATAATTGTTTTTAAAGCACTTCTACAATATACTTATCAAATTAAGGGGCTCGTTGAGAGCAACTGGAAAAATAATAAAAGCTTTTTCTAAAAAGTTTATTTTATTTTTAATTAATTTAATATCTTCCAAATAAACATTCATAAAACTTTTCTGTTTTAATGTTTAATCTTAATTTAATATCATAATAACGTGTCGTTTTAAAAAACTTGTTTAGTTAAAATTTTATTAACTAGACACAGAGTACAGACGAGGCCACAATGCGTCCCAGACAGTAATACGTGGTTTTAAAACCAAGCCATCGTACTGACACAAACAAGCCAGCATTGTGATAACTTTACTGTTTATTTCTATACGTTATGTACATACTCACGACTTTGTTCTCTTTTATGATTCATATTGCTAAGACTTCGCTGTCCGTCCGTCCGTCTGTATGTTTATCACCAGCATGTATCTTATTAATCGTGATAGCTAGACAGTTGAAATTTTCACAAATAATATATTTCTATTATCACAATAGCAACAAATACTAAAAACAGAATAAAGTTATACACAAAGGGTGCTCCTACACTACAAACGTTATTTTTGCCGGTTTTATAGTTAACTAGACATGCCTGCGAGTTCGTCCGCGTTTATTATTATTTAATTAATTTATTTTATAGATTTCTAAAATAAAAGTAGCTTAAGCCGTTCCTTATTACATTACTTGTATACCAGTGAAAGTCCCGTCAAAATTGGTCCAGCCGTTGTAGACAGTAGTGGGTAGAGAGACGGACGGACGGACGGACGGACGGACGGAGAGACGGACAGTTGGACAGACAGACAGACAGATAGGCAGACAGACAGACAGACATTCTAAAAAATTACTAAGTGCATATGTATATGTACCTTGAAAATATACATATGCACTTAATAAAAAGCGGTCATTTTTTTTTTCTTTTAAAATTTTATTCTTTTATCTTTTAAGATAGCAAACATAATCTATCCTTGCAACATAATCTATGCTTGTACTTATTGGTGTGTAATGAAGTCTTCATTCATTCATTAAGTCATTCATTCATTCGTTCATTCATTTATTCATTCATAAGTATGTAGCATATCGCACCCCTAGATCTAAAGAGAGCTATCTCAAAAATATCGATTTTTGAGTTATGTATATCACGGAGATCTCTACATGAAGACCTACCGATCAATAATTCAGATGAAATCTTCAAAGTACTATTAAACAATAATTCACGAAAACAATGGAACTATTTGAATATTCTGGAATGTTCTGATACTAGAAAACATAATTAAAATTCGAGTTAGCATCCTTTAGATTTAGGGGTGCGATATATTAAATTTCAGTATTTCTACATTACATGAATTAGGATGTTTGATCAACACCAAACTTAATAATTAAAAGAGATTATACGTATTGCTACAGTAAATTAGGCTAAGCGTCTCAGGGATCGTCTTATTTTACCCGATTTACGAGCTAGATTAGATACCACGCGACATACAGTTGATGCAAGATGCAATCAACGTTTTACTACCCCATACATAAGGCGGCAGTTGATCGTGGTTTATGGTTTTTGAAATATTACTATTTTTTAGCGAGATTATAAAAAGTTATACTTCTCTTATATTACATTATATTTTCATTCGGTAGTCAGAGTTTGGACCCCGCCATGTACAAATGAGTTATTCTAAGTTATGAATACGTTTTTCAAGTGCTCTTACGGTGAAGGGAAACTACGTGAGGAAATCCAGATTCATTAAATTCGACTTAATCTAGGTTTGAGCCTAGTTTCCCTTCTGCGGGGCTATTGTGTATCTTTTTGACAGTTAAAGATACGAACTCCGAGCCCGAATTTTCGTATATTCACTGTCAAATGGCGTATTTCGTATTGTCTAATTACTCTCGTGACGTCATAGTAGTTGTTGGCTGGAGTTAGACAATACGAAACATGTCATTAGACAGTGAATATACGAAAATTCAGGCTCGGAGTTCGTATCTTTTAACTGTCAAAAAGATACACAATAGCCCCGCAGTTCATTCTTGTAAACTTACAAGTATGGACGCGCGTGGTCGGGCGGCTTCAAATTTTATTGTGATCCATAATCTTATTTGTAAAATAAATAAACGAAAAAGGC
>DVZL01003498.1:0-13924 GCA_018236625.1 Lasaia peninsularis
TTAGTCTAGCGAACTCGAGTATAATAAAATAAAATAATTACTAATTAAAAATATATTACAAAGCGCGGATTCTACATATATGATGAACTAGATGTTTGTATTTCCTAGTCTGGGTGTTATATTAAATTTATTCTGGTATCTATTTCCGTATTAGTATCGTTTTCACCCTGAACACAAGCATGTACTTTGCTTACTTTGAGTTTAGATCAATTTGTGTAATAATTTATCTAGATATATTTATATTTTATAATTAAAAATATTTTTTGAAATAACTTACTGACCGACCAGCTATTATTTCTTTTTTTTAATTATAAGTAATTTGTGAAAAAATACATGTGATTTTCAGTTAAAAATATATAAATTATCACCTTTTTTATTTTTAACTCCAGATAGAAAAATAGGAATGTTATTCCACTAGGTTTTATTTACAAGAGGCCTAAGGCATCCCTGTTTCAATTTGGAAATGTAAAAAAGTTTTTTGTTGAAAAATCTCTACATAGTATAAATCAAAGTCTCTTTCCCCCGTCTGTCCCTATATATTCTTAGATCTTTAGAACTACACAACGGATTTTGATGTGTTTTTTAATAAATACAGTTATTCAAGAGGATATACCCGTGGGAAGCCAGGGCGGACCGCCAGTTAAGAAAATAATGCACACCCCACGTATGAAATATGTCGCAAGTTTAGAATTAAAGTCATTTAACTCAAAATTTATGTAATACTCGATTTTACCATATTTTCACTACAAATATAAACTTACATTGTAATTGTGTACTCAAAAGGCTAATCCACGTTTTGCGAAACACGAAAGAGATATATAAAGATTTACCTATTCCATGCTATAATTTTTGAAAACTTTCTTGCTCATTTATGACAAATTGCATTTTTTGAATTCGGTCGCTAAACGTGCAATGTATAGGTATGAAAATCGTTACCAAGCTCTACATCATCAGTCTTATAACTAGACGATTGAAAAGGTCAAGGTCTAATCAAAACATATAACGTCGCATTTTACTCATAATAACCCTACAAAACCCCCGAGGGTTCGCACAATGAGAATGCTATTCAATCGATTATGTAATACGGGTTAGGAGCTCTTTGAACTGAAATCTTGAAACTGCGATTTCGTCGGGGTTTTTTACCGAGGCCAAATGCGTATGTAACTGAAACGATCTTGAAATATAGTCATATTAAAAATATATATTATATTGTTGTTGCAAAAAATGAAAATATCTCATGTGATTAATAAAACATAGTAAAACTAAAAAATCTACTTAAATTTCATTACTACGTGGGTTATATAAACAAAAATAAAAAAATATGTATAATTCCATAATATTAAATACGAAGCAAAAACTTTAGACCCCTTGTGCGAACGGAGGAGTATGAAATTAGGAAAACTTATAGTTTATGTGTAGGAGAAGTGCAGAACGCCAATAATTTTCAATAATAATGGTTATCAAGTACAATACAATATCAAGTAAAATGTGTAATCTTTCATTAATTGGTTTAATCAATTAATGAAAGATTACACGCACTACCACGAATTTGACAACAAGCACACGTATTTGCACATTATACACGCATACATACTCTATTGTCAAATCGTTTGTTTTGTTTCTCATTTAATGTTTTTTAAGGCAAACAATGAAACAGTTTCTACGAAAAAAAATTTTTCAAATCGTTAATTAAATTATCGCAAAAAAGTTAATATTTAAATTTATTATTATTGTTAAATTTTGACCACCAGTAGTTAGAAAAATCATATTATTTAATAAAATTCATGAAATTTAAATGAGACCAGTCGCAAAGTATCTGCTATCAAAAAATAATCTTCAATCAAAATTTGAGCTTATACAATAAAAAGATACAGTAGAATTCAAAATAAAAACCGTTTTTTTTTTAATTTACACGAACAACATTCTCAAACGCCATGTCGATGTTACGCCATTGGGTACATACACATCTACACATAGTCGGTGCGTCGAGTCATCAAGGTAAATATTTAAACTTTTTCTAACTTTTAAATTAATAATAATTTTTTTACAATTTTTTTGTAATTTTTTTTACATAGTCCATATCTGGGTTAGTAGCCCAGATATGGACTATGTCTGAAATAAAGGTTTTTTTTCAATAATTCAGTTAATAAAATCGTGAATGAAGTCACGGGTACAACTAGTAAAGTTGTACCCGTGACTTCATTCACGATTTTAGCCGTAGATAGTAGGTAAAACATTTTGGAGAAAACAATTCAGAACAGTAATTCTGTAAACTATGTTCCACTCAATAAAAAAAATTAAATCAGGCTGCTGATTCGAAGTCTATTCAGATGAGTGTGCTCATGAGTTTTAGCTAACTTTGACAGATTTAACAGATTATTAATTATTTTAGGGGCTTAGTCCTATCCCACGGAAAATTTTTTAGTAAATGGGACAAAAATTAGCCTATTGCCTACTTCTGAACATTAGACAACGTTCACTTGTTTCAGCGTACATCGCGACAAATTTAAAAACGTAAAAAATGTGTTCTGCTGCCCGATAGTAGTCATCTAGATCTATTTTGTAGGGTTTCATACCCAAAGGGTAAAAACAGAACCTGAATAACTGGAAGACAGACGAACAGTGACTTTACTGTCCATTTGTCTTTTTTTACGTGATAAGACAGCGAACAGGCACACGGGTTTCCTGATGATAAGAGATAACCGTGGCCTATAGACATCGTAGATGTTGTAGGTGCGCCGCTGCCCTGAGGTTGGGCTAACAAGACTTTATGTCTACTGGCTACCCTACCCTCCGGAACGGAACACGACAATGTCATTATGGCGGCAGGAATAGACCAGAAGGTGGATGGAAAATCGTCGAAATTAGTTGCGGTTGTGCTACCGACTTAGAAAATTGTCAAGACATATTTGACAAATCTTACACATGCTCTTTTTTTCTTTTATTCTCCACTTAATTTAACCACAAAAGTCTCGTCAAATTAAAAGATATTAAAAACCCGCGTATAATTAGAGAAAGTTATAGTACGATGGCCGCCCCTCCGTCATCGCGGTCATTAGTAGCTTTTTGCACTTCTTTCAGCTAAAATTTTTAAGAGGATTCAAAGTTTTTGCAATATAAAAAGCCTACAGACTTCTCGTCGATTTATTAAAAGATTAAAAAGGAAAAAGGACATTGTCAAAAGATTCTTACGAACTTGTAACAGTCGACTTTGTGAAAGCTTTACAACTATATTTTAAATAAATTATAACAGGTTATTGTTAGTTTTAGATTTTCCTTTTATGTAAAAAATGTGGTTTTGAAAAAAGTTATTTCTCAGCTATAATTAATTGAGGTTGAGACACTGTTCTCCGCTTTTTCGCATGCATTTAAACATCTAAAAATAATCAGAAAGGTTTATAATATGGATGACATTGATAAATTTGTTTTTGTTAGGTTGGTCAGTACGCTGTAATAAATATTCTCCGAACAGATTACACAAATAGATCTAAATGCAGAGCATGCAACTAATACATATATACATACATGTTATGGGAGTAGACAACGGTAGATACTAATAAACACCCAGAATTGGAAATAATCATGTATGTTCATCACACAAGTACCTGCTCCGTCGAGGAGTGCCAACCCAACCCTTGGTGCATATGCTTATCAAAGAGCTTTTTTTTATTATCAAAATAGTTTTTCTTATTTTTATAACAACATGTAGGTAGCAGGGAATTATTATTTATATAAAGAATAAGGATGACTAATACGTCTAGAAATAAAAGATGTTTTTGTGCAAAAATCACAGACAAAAATAGTCTAAGCCCGATACATATCGTCGCCCTTTGACCTACTTCAGATGATAGCAAAAGCTAAAATAACAATGTTATCCTACTCCATACATTTTCATTGACTGGTTGCTATTCGTCAATTACCTTTGTCATTTACTTACAATATTTTGTATGGGTTCCGTATCAAAATGGAAAAACGTGACTCTATTACTGAGACTTCGCTGTCCGTCTCTCTGTATGTCTGTTTTATCCACCACCCAGTTAGTCTATACTCATATCTTACGAGCCTGGTAGGGTGGCAGAATGCCTATTCTACACAAGGGACCTGGATATATGTGGGGAAAACTTCACAAAATTGATATCTATTCATGCCAGTGCTCACTAGATTCCTGTTCCGGTTTGAAGAGTGGTTACCGAAAGCTTTTTTAATAATGCCCTTGTATCTCCACACCTGGCATTCGAGACGTTCAAGATTCGAACTTATAATTGCATCGCCCCGTCGATCGAGTCGCAGGTGGCCCAAACCTCTGTTATTATAACTTTATAACTAACTTTAGTTTACTCAACTATACTGTTTCAAAAACACACAATATATTTATATGTTTGGTCTTCGGTGGCCCAAAGGTTTGCGCTTTGAACTTCTATTTCGTTAGTTCCAAAGTTTTTTGAACTTATATACATTTTCTGAGTGCTCCTACTGAGAAGGTAAGTATCGTAAGAAACCCCGAATTTGTAACCTAATATGATCGGCTAATCGAGGGTGCACTTGTACCTAGCTTTTGCTAGTATATCCACGACTCATTAATCCAGTAGATATACTAAAACACCCACGATTAACCAAGGATTAGAAAAACAATTAAAAAATATTTTTTTACGTAAGAAACCAAGTAGCTCCATCCAAAATGACACAGCTTTTGATAACTACCTATTGCTTACAACTTTACCCCATATTGGTTCGGGTCCCCTGCGTAGAATAGACGAACTGCCTCCGTACCAGGCAGCTTCTAAGAGGCGATCATAGATTAACTGGTTGACTACCAACATGGCCGCTGGTGGTAGAATGCTGTGCAGCAACTCGCCCAGGTAAGGATCCACCGCCAGACAATTCCTGCCAAAATGATGAGATTGCCGTGTTCCGGTCAAGAGGATAGGATAGCTGGTAGACTTGCACATACTGTCTAATAGCCTAACCATGAGATGGCGACCAACTTACAACATCTATGGTGTCTACAAGAGACCCTCATAAAAAACAAAGTACTAAAACTAAATAGCTTAAATATGCGGGCGTACCCGGATGCAACAACTAGTAATATATAAGTGCCCATTGGGATCTAGTTTCAATATAATAAGGCAGCTAACTGCCGGGCAGCTCATAAAACTTGAGCAAACCTTTATTGCTTTTGCCACCTTAACGACAAACTCGTTGGTAAAATTAAAATTACCTGGGCGTCGGACTGCATTAATATCTCTTTTACTCAAGTTATAATACACACCTACCTTCACGCTAAATCTTTGCGTGGTAGGCAGAGAGCACTGAGTTTCAAGTGTCAGGATTCCTTGCCTAGCTTTCTTCACATTCATTAGTACCGTCATACAAACATTCCGCTTTTGGAGACTCTCGGATATTATACGATCAATCCGTTCGTGGAATCACAACCTAGGTCTCGCTGGTAACCTACAGCATATTAGCATTGTATATTTTTTTTGTCAATCGTAAATCTTTCATTCTTTCCACTCCTCCACTTCATGTTAAATAATTATAATTAGACCGCCTCGTTGGCCGAGTGGTTAGCGTACACGCCTAACCGCATCGACTAACCGCGAAGCTCGGGTTCGATTCCCAACGGGGACAGATATTTGTGTGATGAACATAGATGTTTATATTTCCAGGTCTGGGTGTTTATTAAATTTATTCTTGTATCTATTTAAGTATTTCTATGTATTAGCATCGTTGTCTAACACCAATTACACAAGCATATAATTTGGTTACTTTGGGGTTGGATCAATTTGTGTAATTTGTCCAGTAATTTATTTAAACTATGAATGAACAAATGAGTGAATGAATGAAAAGATTAATAAAAGTTTGATGTTATGTCATAGTAAGTGTTCAACTTTGACGTCTGGGGTCACGGCTTTGATTTCCGGGTAGTGCAACTTATTCTAAGTTTTTTCAGTTAATCTTAAAAACTTTTTTAAGCAATAAGTCTTTGGATTCTACTCACTTTACAATACAGACTTTAACTTTTAAAGACGTTTAAAACGGCAAAAAGGAGGTTGACCATTCTAGAGTGAGCCAGCAATATTTATATACTTAGGATATATTTAATTCTTTTAAACGAGTAATTCTTGTATATTTATTTATTAATACCGGCAATCTCGGAAATGGCTCTAACGATTTCACTGAAGTTTGGTAACCGGGGGTTTTTGGGTAAAAAATTGATCTAGATAGGTCTAAGTCTTATCTAGATCAATTTTAAAAATCACGAAATCTATACAATTCTGTCAAAGGTAGCGCTATGTGTAAAATAATACCAATTCTGGTTTCATGGACTTTTGCATGGCTTTTTGCACTGACAAAAACAGCCAAGCTCGGTCAACCAGGTCACATCTATAAATACGTTACCCTACCACATCATATTTATGGTTAAATAATCTCAAAAAATATAAACACAATCTTCGAACTCAAAATAAAAATAATCGACCCATAAGAAATGTTTATATAATGGAGGTGCTCCTCAAAAAGAATAACAAAGCGTAACACATTCGAAAACACTTAGCTCTCCTTTGTACAACATGCTGTAGTGTATTTTAAACTGCTTACGAAAACACCCTGTATAAAAAGCACAATAGCCTAGAGAGCACTTGTATCTCGGGTTATATTTTTAGACAAACTCTATACATTCCAATTTCTTTCCACAAAGAGATTAGAATTTAAATTGTGTAATCTTATAACTACATATGGTCTAAGATCCGAATATAATATCGACCTTCACCGATTTCTTTAATGGATAAAAATGGTTCGATAGCTAATTTAGTCTATTAAAAATTATATAAAACATGGGCTGCGTGATAAAATCTTGGCCAGGCTATAATTAATTAATAAATTTCAGAATAGTCCGAAAATCAATTAAGAAAAAAATTAAGAAAATTTGAGGGAATTGAACCCGGGACCTGACGCAGCTTACGGTCTTAACAGGGGACTGTTGTACCGTTACACCAGAGAAGCGATAAAAAATTTAAAAAATGCCAAAAAAATCATAATATGATAAGAATCAATATGTCATATATTTTTTTAGGCTCATGTAGTTAGTTTAATAAGTATCGTCTACCCTAACCTCGAGACTGGAAAACGACAGTAGCGTGAATTTATATTATAATGGAAGGAATAGGTATGGCGATGGTAACAAAACGTATTTTTCGGTTTTATCAATATTTTTGTACAATTTACGATTGAACTCGATTCCTTTGAGTTTTCAACAATAAAGACGATTGACACGTGAGACGCCTTCGAAATAACACCTTTGTGATTTGCCGAGAACTGAAAATAAATTACGCTTTCTAGATTTTACTTCAGAAAATTGAAGGTTCGCCGTCCAAGCAACTTTATAATACGATAGTGCTGTCACAAACTTTCAGTATAATATTATTTATGTTACCTTACCTATTCATGCCACAATAGCGGCAGTGCTCGCCATTGTCGTGTTTTGGTTTGGAGGGAAAGGTAGCCGGTAAACTTACTAACGCAAGAGGGACTTATCATCCCAGCCTGAGGTTGGCAACGCACTATTTCCACCTTTGATGTCTATAAGCGACAGCTATTTCTTACATTAGGAAATCCGTTTTCTTGTTTGCCTTTCATTAACATAAAAAAATATATATTTTAAACTTTAGTTCAGGCCTTTTCTCTCGCTTAGTGGAAGTGCTAAACTTAATAAATATATTTCACATATGTCCTACTAATGTTATAAATGCTAAAGTTTGTTATAATGGATGTTTGTTACACCGTCACGAAAAAACTACTGGACGGATTTGGATGAAACTTTGCAATAATATAGTTTATATACGAGAATAACATGTAGGCTACTTTTAACCGATTACACCAAAAAGAGAGTGTGTTTTACGGGTTCAGTCGGTAAAAAGTAGTCTATGTGTTATATTACTGTAAATTTTCATCCAAATCCTTCCAGTAGTTTTCTCGTGAAAGTGTAAAAAACAACTCACAAACTTTCGCATTTATAATATTAGTAGGATTTTAAACCGTAGTGAACAATTTAAATGTAAAATAAACGATATCCAACTTAATATTTGGAATTTACGCTCTAAAAACATAGCTTGATATTGGTAAATATATATGTTTTAAAAACCACCAACTTGCAATTACAATTTTGTCATTGACTGTAGCTGAGTGATATGTCTGACCGTTTTAAATATTCACGCGACTGTTCGGTCCGAGAGTGCAACATTAAAGTTTCAGCGGGGGGCCACGTGTCAACGCGGTGGCAGCACATTAGTACGTTGGTTAAACTTCTAATAGTCCAAAGCTTACGTTATTGTTTGTGTACACCTAACATGCTTTGAGACTATTCAAGAATGAA
Source organism: Lasaia peninsularis (assembly GCA_018236625.1). Taxonomy (NCBI): domain Eukaryota; kingdom Metazoa; phylum Arthropoda; class Insecta; order Lepidoptera; family Riodinidae; genus Lasaia; species Lasaia peninsularis. The sequence continues at coordinate 8,372 of DVZL01003498.1, forward strand.
TGAAATGAAATTATATTAGAGTATATCACATTTGAACATTATATTCAATTTCCCCTGTGTTGGTTCGCGTCCTCTGTGTATAATAAATCATCTAACTCCCAACCAGGCAGCTCGTTAGAGGCGAATATAAGTTAACTCGCCCGAGTAGTGATCCACCGCCTTACCTATACCTGTCGCCATAATGACATTGTCGTGTTCCGGTCTAGAGGTCACACACATTAGGTCTACGCCTTACGGTTGTCTCTTATCATAACCACAACCGTGTGCTTGTTCGCTGTGATTTCCCATAAACAATCTAAAGGTTACCTACACACGTTAAGTGCAAATAATTTGAATAGTGATAGGTACAATGATTTTATTCATAACATTTGATATCAAAGAGAAATTAAAAAAGTTGACGATTATTTTTTTTATTACAATTCCTTCACTAATTAATCGATAATAAAAAAATGATCGTCGCGACACCACGCTGTTCAATGCGAAATATAAATGAAAATATCTGGCTTGTTTTCTATGTATGAGAAAGAGAGAGCACACGGATCTCCTGATGTTAAGAGACAACCGTAGCCTATAAACACCATAGACGTTGTAGGTGCATCGCTGTCCTGTGTCCGGGGTGTTAGGCCTGGTGTGTAAGTCTACCGGGTACCCTACCCACCGGACCGGAACACGACATTGAGGGTAGATGACACGACATATATATATCTATTCATTCTGCTATATATTTAAGTAAACTTGACAGACTTTCCACCTGTCACATCATAAGACCTGAAATCGTCGGCTAATCGTGGGTGCATGATCACCACGCGTACCAATTCGGGGATATGAACTTGATATTTATTTCCAAAAAATGATTATTTTATTATAAATAACTACTCACGTTTCCAAATACTGGAAGACCCGGTAGACCGGCTTACGGTAGACCAGGAACCCGTCGCACCGCTCCATCATTGATTCACCACACTGGTGTAGGGCACTTCATCATTATGACTAGGTAAAAAATTAAGGCAAGTGTACACTAGATAAAAAACGGTTACAAAACTCTACATTGGTCCTTTAAGGTCATTTCGATTGATAATTTAAGGCTTGATTATTGGAATTCGTTATTTGGAAAAGCACTTAACTACGTTTTAACGCCAGTAGGCGATCACAGTGTTTTCAATTTTTGGCGATATCACTGCACTTTTAGCACTTTTACACTTGGCTGAAATATTTTTATTTTTTTATTTACATTTCTCCACAATTTTTATTGGCATTGTAGAATTATAATTTTAAAAATATTCCTGTTAAATCCATTTCATTATTATCATCGTGAATGTGTTTTTGTTTGTCCTTTTCGTAACGAATAATAATACTAATATTTTTAATATTTTAATATTAGTATTATTCTAATAGTACGCGAAAGTTTGTAAGTATGGGTAGATGTATGTATGGATGTTTGTTACTCTTTCACGAGAAAACTACGGAATGGATTTCGATGAAACTTAACAGAAAATAGTTTATACATGAGAATAACACATAGGCAAAAAGTTTAGGCGTGAATGCGTTACAGACAGACATAGTTAGTTTCGCATTTTTAAAATTAAGTAGGGTTAGTAGGATTTGAAGTCAATTTTAACATAAAGAACACTTAGTCTAAATGTAGCGCTAAAATGTTTAAGACACAATAACGTCACTATTCTATCGCTCTCATTTTAATTATAGCCTGAATCAACACAATAATATGAAATTTCTGAAAGCGGTCGTTTCATGAGCAGAATAATGCGTTATATTATAATGGCTGCTCTCGGAAATAATTAAACTCCTGGGTAAATATTGACAGCATTTCAATACATATTAAACATTGATATATTTTTCGTAGGTAAAAAAATATCCACCGCCTGTAAATATGTGCAAGAGGTTATAGGCGGCGGGAATGGTAGTAGTTAAATATACGTACACAAACAAAACAAAGTTAGTAGAAACAAATAGCTTTTTTTGTTTATAAGGTGTAATGTACAATTGTAATCTATACAAATAAAAAATATGGTGTCTGTAGATGTAATATTAAAATAACCGCTTTTTACTAAATGTATATGTATGTTTACAAGGTACATATACCAAAATAGCATTTTTTGATTTAGCATTTTGTCTGTTTGTTTGTACCCGCTAATCTCTGAAACGGTTGGACCGATTTTGACGGGACTTTCACTGACAAACAGCTAATGTAATAAGGGACGGCTTAAGCTACATTTATTTTAGAATTTCATTACAAAAATGCACAAAATAAAATAATTAATTAAAAACGCAAGCACAACTAGCTAGTAAATAAAATAAATAATAAATTGTAATTCAGGAAACATAACCCACGGGTCCTCCATTTCATATAACAGATGCAAAAACCTGATAGCGCTGTAGTGCGAAATACGCGGCGCCTTTAGGCGTAAAAATAAACAGTTTGGAAAAAGTTACATAAATTATTTATAAGCGTACTAAAGTGCAAATATAAAGCCGGATAAGAGGTACTAAGACGAAATATCTACCAAATTTTCTCATTCTAATCGATTCACGTACACCACACGTAGTCTACGTAATGAATGCCCAATATTTTTATATCATTATCACCAAGAAAGGTCTGCGGCACGAAATGGATGGAAAATTAATAGGATTGCTTTCGTCCCTTCAAGCGTTCCATTGTCTGTATTAACATGTAGAATATTATTTATAGCCCTACTTCTTCGTTCTGATCTCATCCGGTTTGTATATTTAATTTAGTTTATTTAATAAATATTATTGGAAAAATTACACAAATTGATCTAACCCCAAAGTATGCAAATTAAATGCTTGTGTTATGGGTGTTAGAAAACTATACTAATACATATAAATACTTAAATCGATACAAGAATAAAATAAATAAACACTATGTTCGTCACACAAATGTCTGTCCCCGTCGAGAATCGAACCACCAGCTTAACCAAAGAGACTGTCAAATATCAGATGATATCGGGATAGAGCCTCGGTGGCCTAGCGGTACGCACTTCGGACTTCCATTCGGGTAGTCCAAGTTCGAACAGCGCCATGTACCAATGAGTTTTTCTAACTTATGTATAATTTTTGAGTGCTCTTACGGTGAAGGAAAACATCGTGAAGAAACCCGGATTCATTGAATTTTACATAATCTAGGTTTGGGCCTATTTTTCTTCTGAGTTTCAGATGTCATATAGTAGTCGCTTTACGTAAAATCTGGTGTCCTAGTCAAATACCCTAGATTAGGTATAGGTATAAAAAAATAAGATTATTAATAGTTCCAATCCAAAGCCAATAACAACTTAAACCTAAACAACTTATCAAAACGACATCTATACAAATAAATAAAATTGGAAATTGGTATTGGAAATAGGTAATTTTAATATCACTTACAGTCGTAAGTGATATTAAAATTACCTATTTTTTAATAAATGTATATGTATGTTTACAAGTACATATACGAAAATAATAATTTTTAGATTTTTTTATCTGTCTGTTTGTTTGTACCCGCTAATCTCTGAAACGGCTGGACCGATTTTGACAGGACTTTTACTGGCAGACAGTTAATTTAATAAGGAAAAGCTTAGGCTACTTTTATTTTAGAAATATATAAAATAAAATATTTAGATAAAAACGCGAACAAAGTCGCGGGCACGGTTAGTAAAAAAGACTATTCATAGTCCTTATCAAAAACCTATCAACATCTATTACCGTCACTATCTATTGTACAATCTTTAATGCGTCACCTCAATCCAAAAGGTCGCAACTCACGACAGTTAATCTTCAGAAGGGTGTTATCCGATATAAATAGCATCAGCGGGAAACTGAGAAAATATTGCTGGGGAATGGTGAAAAGAGGTTCTATTTGAATGGGTTTTCACGCTTATCTGTTAGTCGGTTCTTTTACCTTTAATCTATGTTTTTCCTCAATTTACAAACAAGTTTTGTACCCACATATTTTCACACAATCATAGTCAATTTAATATCTCCTGTAGCCCATTGTAACTTATTATAGCATAAAGAATTATTTTAAAGATAAGGTTAAGTAAAAAACACATCAAATTAATATTGATATAGTTCAAATTTGATTAAAGAAGACATGGTTTTCGGGAGTTTATTTTGTCGTTTCTTCCCCTGACTGTCTAGGTTTGGAAACGGTGGTAGTTTAAGGTAGACAGGGTTAAAATAAGTGGGAGGTAAATTAATGTTTACAAATAACAACATAATGAGTATATAATATATAGTTTTATAGTTAATAAATAAATATAAATTATCGTGTTAAAATATTTGCACACCACATTGTGGTAGAATACCTATATTGGTATAATTAAAAATTCTTGATTTTGTAATAACTTTTAATGACACATATTCGACAAATAAATAATTATTTCATCCATAACATTTTATTGTAGTGTCCGACTTTGACACACGAGGGTAGTACAAATTGTTCTATGAATTAAACTCAGTACATCCGAAAAGCATAACGTTGCCAGAGATAGATTTTGTGCTTGTTATGGCGACGGACTTGCCACCTGTCATATCATGGGATCTAATATCATCGGCTAATCGTGGGTGCATAAATACCTCTACCTACCCATTCGGAGAAAGAGGCGTGACGCTATCTCTTGAATGTCTGTAATCTGTATGTAATATTAAAATAACCGCTTTTACTAAATGCATATGTATGTTTACAAAAGTACATATACAAAAATAGTATTTTTCAGAATTTTTCTGTCTGTCTGTTTGCACCCGTTAATCTCGAAAACGGACGGACATTATTTATCACCCTCGTTACACTTCAGCTTATACTCGCTGCATAACTTGCGCTGGACTATGCGACATACTCGGTTTACGGTAACATATCTCTCTGTCTGTTTATGCCCGCTGACCTCTGAAACGGCTGGATCAATTTTGACGGGACTTTCATTGGCAGACAGCAGATGAAATATTGAAAGGTTTAGACTACTTTTATTTATAAATTTTATTTTACAAATGAATAAAATGATTTTTTTTTATATTCCATGTCTTAATCTATAGATTTCTACAGAATCTATAAATCAATTGCTGTTCGTTAGTCCCGCTAAAACTCGAGAACGGCTGGGCTGATTTGGCCAATTTTGGTTATGAATTATTCGTAGGAATCCAGAGATGGTTTGAAGGTGAAAATACTAGAAATACAGTAAAAATACAATTTTTTTATTCCCTTAGAAACTATTCCTACTTGTCAAACATTTAATGTTCATCCTCTCACTCAGAAATCAATTGAATTTTGTAGATATATATTTTCATTGCTTTTTCTTTCTAAGTGCGGGCGATACGAAGTTCACTGCGACATCACTACATATTATAAAACAATGTCACTCTCTCTGTCTGTCACTATGTATGCTCAAATCTTTAAAGCTAAGCAACGGATTTTGATACGGTGTTTTTAAATACATAGATGCAGTGATTCAAGAGGAAGGTTTTTATGTTTTCCCCGTGTTGGTCCGGGTTCCGTTGTAGAATAGGCCAACTGCCTTCTACCCAGGCAGCTCGTAAGAGGCGAGC
>DVZL01003499.1:0-13923 GCA_018236625.1 Lasaia peninsularis
CATCTATGTTCATCACACAAATGTCTGTCCCCGTCGGGAATCGAACCCGAGCCTCGCGGTTAGGCGTGTACGCTAGCCACTCGACCAACGAGGCGGTCAATAATGGGAATAGTGGGTGCTTTTATTGCATGTTTCTTGAAATGGTTTCAGTTTCTCTTTTCACAGTAACCTTTATGTGATAATAATTATTAAAAAAACAAAATTGTTCCATCCGTTCACGAGTGATACGATGACCAAAGTAAGTTATACCAGTAAGTTATACGTAATTAAATAAGTTTCTAAAACAAAAATCTAATTTTATTTAGTAACATTTCTCTCTTCAGCGGTCAGGAAGACGGCAACAGGAACGACGATGACCGGAATGTTGGCGATCGGAATGACGGCGACAGGAATGACGTTTACTAGGATGACAGCGCTCGACAAGAGTATATATTTATAAAATAAAGGTGCGTATTATTAGTCATTATCGCGTTTCACGTGACGTTCGAATGTTGACGGCCGTGGACAAACAACCCAGCAATACTTGATATAATTTAAATCAATACGCCTAAACCGTTGGCCTAAAATATTTCCATACGTTTCTAATTAAAAAATATAACAATCTAATATATTATAATGTATAAGATACTTTATTTTGTTTGACGATGTTATTCAGACTTGTTCTTCACAGTGTACAGGATTTGGTTTGTTTGATGAATAAGGTAAAGTGCGCTCACAAACACTGCATTGGCCCTGAAATAGGAAGATGATTTTGTTGTAACTAGATGCTTTAAAAACAATATTTATAAATACCAGTATAGAAAAAAAACGGTCAAGAGCGAGTCGGACTTGCGAACGAAGGGTTGCGTACCGAATCTATTCTTACAAATACCAGCGTTTTGTTTATTTTGAAATGAATATATAACTAGATATTCTGTGAATACATAATATATCGCTTGATTTATTTATATATGTATAGATAGACTAGCTATGCCCGCGAATTCATCCGCGTTTTCATTTAATTATTTTATACATTTCTAACACAATATAAAAGTATATAAAAGAAGCGAAAGTTACTCCAAATGCAAGTCCCGTCAAAATCCTAACCAATTACATGGCAATCTGCAATTTGACTGGCCGATAACCTTTCTTGGTTGATGAAAAAAAAATTCTAGTAAATAAATTATATGTATCAAAGTTTCTGTAATAAATAAATTTAGTAACTCTAAACCAGAATATCTACCTTACCTATGCATCTACTACACAAGTTGTAGGTGCTGAGTATCAATTAATTGTAACATTAAAGAAAGATAGATACATACATTTTTAAGTTTGATTGTTTAAGGTTATAATATTGCAATATGTGGTGCACAATACTATATAATAAATATTATTATTAATATATGGACACTTATATTTATTTACTGTCAGTGGCTGTCGGACAATATAGTAATGTTTAAAAGTTTATCTTATTATTGCCACATTATAATCTTGACAACATGCACTTCGGACATCGTCTTTGTATTGAAGCTATAGTGGCAGGATATAACTATCATACTCACATCAACATATAGATTTTTTACCATACCAATTTCTAAAATTAATGTATCAGGAAATGTATCTGCATATTCCTAATATATAATAAAAAAATATTCATATGCCTATATACCTAAAGGCATGCAGGCAAACTTATGCACCCATGATTAGCTGGCAATGTGCCAGGTGGCTAGTCTCTTCGACACAAATCTAATCCCAAGCAACATTATGTTTATGAAAACACTCGTAGAACAAGTTTCCGGGTAGGGGTCATCCATATATGTGACGAATTTTGTGAACTTTTGCCCCTCCCCCCACCCTCGTCACAGTTGGTCACGTTAGTGAGACTCCCCCTTCGTCACATGGGACGTCACATATTTTGCAAATCTTTGAATGACTTATCGAATGAAAACAGTGGTTCCGATATTAGTTTCTAAATAATATTTACATCAGACTATTAACACAACAACCGCTTAATTATATTAATCAAATAATTTTATCATTAGTAGAGCGAGTGGTCGACAAAACAATTGGTATCTTATATTTACACAGATATGTTGTATATTATTTGAGATTTTTGTAAACTAATATTTTAAAGTTCGTGTTTTAACACTTAGATTATATAATATAACAGATTTAATAAATTGAAATGTGACGTCACGAAATTTAGGACCCCTCCCACCCCGTTCACACAATGTCACACTTTGTCGACCCCCTCCCTCCCCCTTAACGTGTGATGTAATTTATGGATGGCCCCGTAGGGCCAAAAACCAAACCCGGGTCCGTAGGGCGTTAAAGTCAGACATTTATATACATTATATCTTACAAAAACTATATAAAAAATACTAACTGTCCTTCCTTGAAATACTCCTTCAAGGTATTTGAAAATCTCTTTGAATACTTTACAAACTCTCTTTTCCTTTGTTCTAAAGCCTGTTTCCCAGGGCCGGGAGTGTAGGTTGATACTTCATTGACAGCATCTAACAGCTTCTTTATGGCAGAAGCTATCTCTCTGAAAAGTTAATTGTTCACAATAAGAACATCAGAATTAGTACCTTTTGTGACTAATTAGTAACTCGACTACACTCCAAATTTACCAAAACAATCATTCAAATAATTATTTTCAGTAATAAGCAATATAACAATGAATCTAAATAAAGCAGTAAACTAAAATTATATTTTAAAAAGAGTGTATGTTAACTTTGCTTGTTTTAGTTCTTACTCTATTACTAGGAAAGTTGAAAGCACAAAAAATATCATACTTTTACAATAAGCTGGTATTACAATCTTGTTTCATACAAAAACTGACTTTGGCCCTTTTAGCACCAGGCCACAGAATTAATTATTTGTATATTAATATTTTACTTGAATTAAATATTTTTGTTAATTACAGGTTAAATGAATAGGCATGAAGGTACAATTTAATTTATTATTAAAACCAGATGGTAGGGGTAAATAAGTCTGTTTGGTTTCTCTGGCAGCTCTTGAAATCCTTACTAGAGAAAGGACATAGGCTACTCTTTAACCGATTACATTAAAAAGAGATACCCTCTTTTTCACGCAATTAGTATTATACGTCGGAAAAATGTCTGCCCTTTGAACGTTGTCTGTGTTATATTATAAATGCGAAAGTACTGTGTCTGTCTGTCTAATTTTTAACCGACTATATTAAAAAGAGGGTATGTTTTTACGCAATAAGTATTATAAGTCAGAAAAATGTCTGCCCTTTGAAAGTTTTATGTGTTATTAAATCCCTTTTAATATTATAAATGCGAAAGTAACTCTGTCTGTTTGTTAAGCTTTTGCAATTAAATTATATGAGACTAAATTATTTGATGATTATTACTTATTGTGTATTTTTTACACAATAAGTATTTTAAGTCGGAAAAATGTCTGCCCTTTAAAAGTTATCTCTTATTAAGACCCTACTAATATTATAAATGCGAAAGTAACTCCATCTGTCTGTCTGTTACGCTTTCGCGCCTAAACCACTGAACCGATTTTAATGAAATTTGGTATGAAGATAGAACTAAACTCGGGAAGGGACATAGGCTACTTTTTAACCGACTACATGAAAGAGGGTATGTTTTACGAAATAAGTAAGATGGAAATATTTCTGCCCTTTGAAAGTTATCTGTGTAGCGTAAAAGTATCTGGAAAGCTAGTATAAAATATATTTCATATTTATTTGTGGAATGTAGACAGATCTTTAAAGTTTAGTCCATTAACTATTCTTATTTTTCAATAAAAATATTATGACTACAAATTCACAACTCTGTCAAAAATGGGACCCATTGATCCAAAGAATCAACTTCATTTGTAAATTAAATATGTAATTTGACTTTCCCATGCTTTTATTCGTTACTTTTGTTTATTGCTTAATTAATAAAATAATATTCCAATATCCATTTGTTCTATTAATTCATTGTATCTGCAAAAAATTAAATACAGTAGGTATATTTATTGTGGCACATACACACACAATGTATATGTCCACAATGGTCATGTTATTTTTAGAAAATAATGTTTAATAAAATTAACGTATTTCCTGCCCTAAGATAAACAAATTATATGTTTGTGTTGTGGGTGATAATTAACAATACTATTACATAGAAATACTTAAGTACCTACTGGAATATTCACCACATAAATGGCTGCCCCAACCCCCATCGCACTTGGCATGTACAATATTTGTTAGTTATTAGACAAAAAGGATTTAAACAATAAGTGATCGAAAGAGCCAGTGTTACAACTATGGAATGTGTTGTGGTGTAACTTTTAACAAGTAGAAGGTTCAATTTTTTCACTCAGGTAAATCAGCAGGAAATGATTCATCTGAGTCATCTGTCTCCAAGAGAATTTGCTTTTTATATTTTAAACAGCTATTTCACTTACTTTATGGTTTCCAGGAAAGTCTTTCTGTCAGTTATCTCATCTGGGATTCTGCTTAGAATTTTTTTGAGAGCCGTTGATTTCTTATTTAGTTCCTGAAAAGCTTCTTCAGACCTGTTCAATCTTAAATCTGCACCTTTAAATATAACATTTATTTTTAACACAAACTACAAATAATTTTAATACATGTATAAAACAATTTTTTACTTTTTTTTATAAAACAAAATGTCCTCACCACATCTTTCAATCTGTCTACAAATTATCAAGCTGATTTTCTCCAATGCCACATTTTATATATATTCATAAATGAACAAAGGTTACCAACATAGTTCTCAAAATTAGCAAGCTGAAGTGGCAATAGGCAGGCCACGTAGCTCAAAGGACCGACAACCGTTGTGGAAGAAAGGTCCTTGATTGGCGACCACGAATCAGCAAAAGGAGCATAGGCCGCCCTCTGACTAGATGGACTGATGACCTGAAGAAGGTGGCGGGAAACCGCTGGATTTAGAAGGCACAGGACCGGGTGGAGTGACGTCGGTTTAGGGAGGCCTATGTCCAGCAGTGGACAAAGAAGGGCTGATCGATGGATATTTATTTATTTAAATAAATAATGTTATATGTGTAGCAATGAATAATATTATATGAACTTATATAACATGACTTAATACTATCATTATCAGTCAGTACTTGGTTCACCCAAACAGGTTTTTAGAAAATTGAACTTAATGTTTAAATTACATTAGTGTTTTATTAATAGTTTTTGTCTTTCTGAGATTTTTGCTTTTCTTATTATATATTTATGAGTGGAATCAATGCTTCATCCGCTCAGTCCATACGGAGTTCTTTGATATATTATATAATAATAAATTAGTATGAAACAAAATAATAAATTATGATTTATTTATGAAGTGATAATTAGTTGTGATTTTATGTCAATTACCAAGTTATTTTCGCAAAATAAATTAAATTAAAAAGCAACAACACATACAATAATAACTGATAATGAGTAAGTTAGATAATCACAATAGGCAAATAGTAATTAATCTCATTAATAGAAAACACCAACCTTGTTACATAAAACTTAAGCAATGTGTAGCCACATCATCATTTACAATTTGGTGAAGAGTTTTAAAAAAAGTAGACTTTTGTATCAGTGGGTGGATATTAAATATGTCAAAAGACAATTAAGAAACAGATAGTAATCCAGTAGTCATCTATTTCAATATGCAATATCCTAGTCTTCATAAAAAATTTACTTACACAATTTTCGAAATAAATTAGAGATAAAATCTACCAAAGTAAAAATATAATATAAACACTGCTTGTTTAGCAGCAGAAACAATATTTTAAGCTGAATATTATGGTTCAACTCCTACCAAATATGTTTAAGCAGGCAAAACTATGAGGTTTATGGATTTAGAAGGAAAATGAAAGGAGTCTTCTTGAATACAATTTCACACTAAGAAACATAATAATATAAAAAAATTACATTCAGATTCTGTAAGTGTTCCCTGCAGTCGAAGCAAACTTTCATTCATGTTGACAGGAATGTCAGCTCTTCTCATAATACCAGCCACCAAATCATAATTAAGTCCAGGCACAGCTGCTTCAGCTTTTGTGAGAGCAGCTCTTAAAGTTTGTGATGCTCCCAAATGATATTTCTCCAGCTATAAATAAAGTATTTTTTAGACATATCCATGTATATATTGATATGAACAGTTTTCTATGAAATCAATGTTTACCTGTGATAAAACTGGACGAATTAGAACGGGCAAAACTAATGAGGTGACAGGCAGTTCATCGCCCATGGTCATGGTGGCGAGCGTAATATATATAATTCACGTGAAATTAGTTTATTGGCACAATTGTATTTGTATAATTACACTTTAATTTTTGTTTGAATCAATAATAATTTAAGTATACTCAAGAAAAATACTCTACATTTGTTTCGTACAAACTGCAAACTACAATTTACAATCTCCGTCAAGTGTCCACACTTCCACAGACAATGATAAATATTGAACTAAATACACAGATAGAATATAATTGTAAACTGTCATATAGGTATCACAAACTGAATTCTTTATCAAAACTCTAATAATATTATTTAAATGGTATCCATGTTCAAGTGATGTAGTCTAGAAAGAGTTAGCAATACTAAATATTCGAGAGAAGTCGTTGTTAAAAGTGTAATCTCCAGATATTGGCGTAGGGACGTGATGAACCCATCACCCGCTATAGGAATAATTCACTGACTTGTTCGCTGAATTATTGTGCAAGTGCCAGTGCCTTACCACTATCCCACATAAAACTGGCGTGAAGCAGCAGCATACTGTTGCAGTTCGTCGGATAAGTGGGAGTCCCGGAAGCTTCAATTTTCCCCCTTTGATGCCCATCATGATGAAAGGCTTAATTCGCGTATTACAAATCATGTTGGGAGGTTTCACGATTTTTCCTTAGCATGTGATCTGACACAACTGGTATTATCACCAACGCGAATCCCAAATGTGCACACACAGCAGGGAAGGTCCTGTGTGATCACACAGGACCCTCCCTGCTAGACCATCTGCTGACTTCTCACCCAGACAATCCTGTAGAAGCCCCACTGGAGTCACTGTTTGATTAAGAGAAGTGTGTCTGTATCACGCACTTTTCCTTTCATTTATTTTTTCTTTTTTATCCTTGGTGGCAAACTTGGCGGCAAATGTGCTTCTCGCAGGATGATCCAGATGCTGATGCTGACGTGGTATTTCAGGGTATGGAATCTTTCATTCCATTCCATTCTCTTCAGTGCCTATCGGTGACATTGTCGGCGGCTAAGATATGAGGAATTGCTTCGATACTTTCGCATTGCGTAGAGACATGGAGAGTGTTCGGAGGAACTTTTCAATATTATACCAGTTCTCAATTCCATTATGCTCTTCTACAATCGGTCCTCGCGTGAAAACTTCGAGTGTAAGTGTGTTCGACCTTAACCATCTTGATACGTGACGGTCGTCTTCTATGCGATTTTGATAATCCGTTGTCGGTAGTGTTGTCCCCAAATCAAGATTGAGTCGTATTTACCTTAAAAAAGAGAGCGTACCTACTCATTTTTTAATGTTTGGAAACGCAAAATACGTGATGCGGGATGCCCCTACTATTGAGATTGTTTGTGGGTGGCGGTATTCACTTACCGTCGGGTAAAATGCTTGCTCGTTTGCCTTCTTTTCCATAAATTAAAGATATTACTTTTAAGGCTTTAGCATAGTGAACGCACAGCTGCTGTATGGAATCATTAGGGAATGTAGGAAACACAGAGCAAGCCCGCTGGCCGCGCGGCAGCGATTCCTTGCTCTGTGGTATGTAACTTCTAGTAAATGTCAATCTCATATTATGTCAAATAACGAACTCGGGAAATCAGCTGTCACTGAAGTTGTTTCATCAATCAAAAACATTCAAAACCAAGAACAAGTTGTTATTTTCTACTCTGATTATTGTTAAATATGGCTAAAAATACGTCTAGTTCAGCATTTCGAAAAATAGATATTGATCAATTTAATGAAGACAATTTCAGAGAAGACGAAGCAGAGCAGTCCGTACCCTCAGGTCCCGATGAAGGTGAAGTTTGTGCTCTACTAAATCAATATCCTTTTCAATGATTCACCACCGATTTATCATCTAGTTTCAGCGATTATCAACTAACTCAACGTTTAAACATTTAGGAAAATTATTTTTTACATTTATCACTCTTGCAAATTCAAAGATAACAAAACTAGTACCTAATACATAAATTTAAAATGCAACTTAGTATAATAATGTAGTAGAAATAGCATTTGTAGAGCATAACATGTGTAATATTGGTTCTAATAATTATTTTGTCTTTCCGGGAAAAACTTCTATGGCCTTGTGCCATCTCAGATAACATATTATAATTTTTCTACCATGTAAATTTGTATATTATTCAATATATGAATATTGTTTTTAACGTTTAAATATTTTTACGTTCTAAAATTTTGAGATGAAATGAGAATAGTTTATTTGCGGAATATGTGTCTTAAAAGGGTAACAAATACAAATAGCTAATTATAATACATTGGTATTATAATTAGCTATTTGGTATCTTAATTTTTAAGAATCTCTCTCTGCAAAACCTTTAAGTATTTTGTTGTAGAAAAAACAAATTATTGTACATATTGGTACGTATACTAGTACATTGTATATGGTCAATTAAAAATGTTACGATACCATTCAAATTAAAAAAAAAACAAATAGCAGTAAATTATTAGAACTACTTATTTATTTGACCACCTCATTGGTCGGAGGGTTAGTGTACACACCTAACTCCATCTACCAACTAAAAGGCTTGGGTTTGATTTCCGATGAGAGCAGAGATTGTAATGAAATGGAAATTTAATTGTTGTAGAAAAAGTAACAGCTATTAAGCATTTTTTAATATTGTATTTATTAGCATCTTTCTAAACACCATGTGTGAATATTTATTAAAACTATAAGAGAAAAGCTGTGAGCCGCAACTAATTAACTATAAATCAGTTGTTTTCTTTACCATTTGAATTATGTACTATTTAAAGTATGTAGTTCTAAATTAACTACATACTTTAGAGTTCATAATAAAAGACTTACAAAAATAGTATAGACCTTACATAAGATATACAGGACGATATACTGATGCCTTGAAGAATGTACTTGCTAATGCTCCTTTGGGAACATCAGACCAGCAAGTAAAGGTTAGTGCTTCATATCCTATACATTTTGCCTACTCAATCAGCTATATTTTTTCGTATTACAGAAAGGCAAACAAGTAGACTGACTTAATGGTGGTAAGAAAATTCAAATGTATGTACATGTATGCCAGTGTATTGCTAACTAAGGCTTTGGATCTGATCAAGCTGTTACAGAAATCTGCTGCATAGTGCATTTGATGTAATTGCCCATGGATATATCTTCTGGGGTGCCAGAAAGGTGCTACGTTTTCTCAAACCCTTCATTGTTTTTTTTTGGATCTTCATAACTAGGGAAAAAATTAAAATATATTCTTGGGATATGATGATTAGAGTGGACATGTTAATAATGTTTCACATACATATATTCTATTGATATTTAAAAACCGCTGAATTCTCCTTTAACCCACACACTGAAGATCAATAAATAAATAATTCAAAGATTATTTGCTGAAGACTGAAGTAATCTGAAGTTTTATATTGAGTACTATTACACAAACAGCAAAAATCCTAAAATTTGGAACGTTAACTACCTACATCAAAGCAAAATATTTTGACTAAAACTTTATGAATTGAGGGCTTGTAGAGATAGGGCATGTAGAGTTAGAAACTTAGCTCCACATGACATCTGATATTTTTTTAACTATGGGAGAGTATTATGTTGTCATATCTTTGATGAACACATGATTAAATATTTTCGTCCACAAATACAAATGACAATAATTTTATAATATTAAAAAAAAACATGCTAGGATGTTTTATTTAACTATATCTACATATTTAATAAATATATAACTTCACTGGTATACAATACAGCTTGTAAATTAGTTGGACCACTTAGACAATTTTAGTTGGACAAAAATATATGTTATGGATATATTTATATGTTTTGAGTACCTAATATTTCATTCATACATAAACCTGTGTGAACCCTGTATGTTGGTCGCCAGACTCCATTGAAGGATTTTACTTATACGAAGCCTGTGATGATTTTGTCACTAACAAAAATAAATTGTAATTATTTTAATTAGTGACAAAATTAGTGACGAAAAAATTAAAAATTACTTTTAACAATACACAAAAGGCGAGATTTCTTCCAGCCAACACAGAATCATATAATGTTTTTACGTAGACAATGCCCCATCACCTTTGGTGTCTATAGGTAATGTGTATCTTCCACAGTCAGTATATCATCTGCTTGTCAGCCTTCCAATCACAGAAAATGAAAATGTCATTTTGTAGAATATTGGATTCAATTATCAGTATATTTTACTTACAGGACAATGCTTTGACCCTCACATTAAAAGTTCTTCTTGCAATAAAATCAGCTCAAATTGAGGAAGCAGTTGGAAGCTTATCTTTAGACGATATTGACATACTGATGAAATACATATATCGAGGATTTGAGTACCCCTCAGAAGGTTCAAGTGGTCATTTACTTCTCTGGCATGAGAAAGCATACAGTGTTGGAGGTTTAGGTTCTATTGTAAGAGTGTTATCAGACAGAATGAAAGTTTAATTGGCATTAATAAAATATATTTTAAGATTACTATCATTTTGTTTTAATATTAATTTTATTGCATTTACAGCATAATTCCTAAAATATAAAATAAATAAGTCATAAAATATAATTTATTATAGAATTATAGAATGTAAAGAAAAATATCGTCACGCCCATATCCCCTGAAGAGTAGGCAGAGGTGCATATGCACCCACACAGCACTCAGAAAATGCACTTCAGTTTGAAAAACTCAATGGTACATGGCGGGGTTCGAACCTGGACTATCAAAATGGAAGTTCGAAGCGCATACCGAATATATACCGAAGCTCCAAATCTCCTTTGATGTTAGCAAATACTTTTACCTAATAAATAGTAAAAATTATCTGTTGTTCCAAAGGTGTTTTTGGTTAATTTTATCACCACTATCTTGCCTTCCCAAATAGAAGGGAGAACACGGATTGGCAACATTGGATTGGTATAGATGATAAGAAGAGGTAGATACAGGTAGAGTTTCCTGGCTCTCGTCGAAATTAACACCAGGACGATCATGATAAATATGACAGTTTTTTGTTATCCTCATTATTAAGTACTTTTTTAAGCTTTGCTAAGCAGTATCGGAAAAACAAAAAAATCCGTTAAGTGCGAATTGGACTCGCGCGCGAAGGGCTCCTTACTATTATAAAAACGGCAAAAAAATCATGTTTGTTGTAAGTGAGCACCCTTTATATATTTATTTTATTGTATTTTTAGTATTTGTTACAGCGACAACATAATTACATAATCCGTGAAAATTTCATCTGTATAGTTATCATCATCACTACATAATAAAAAACAAAGTCACTTTCTCTGTCTGTTCCTATGTATGCTTAAATCTTTAAAACTAAGCAACAGATTTCGATGCGGTTTTTTAATAGATGGAATAATTAAAGAAAATTTTTATGTATATAACATGTATAGTGTAGGTACATGTGCGAAGCCGGGGCGAGTCGCAAGTTATCTATAACGCCAAAAAAAACATTTCTTATCTGGGAGCACTTTTATATATTTATTGTATGCTATTTTTAGTATTTGTTGTAATAACAGCAACAGAAATACGTCATCTGCAAAAAAATCAACTTTCTAGCTAATGCGATACAGACAGACGGACAGCGAAGTCTTAGTAATAGGGTTTCGTTTTTTACCCTTTGGGTACGGAACCCTAAACAATATCATTCAGCCGCCATGTCTATTTTTTAATCATAATATAATATGACAGCTGGAACTGTTGAGATCATGGAGATTCATTCTTAATAAATACCTGGCCCGAACATGTATTGCTAACGCTCTCTAGACTGGCCAACCTCAGCCAATTTTGTAGAGTTTACAAAGTCAAAACAAACCTTGTGTAAATGAGATAGCCGGCCCTATAATACTGAGATAGATTTTTTTTATATTATAAGACAGCGAACAGGCACACGGGTCTCCTGATGGTAAGAGACAACCGTGGCCTATAGGCACCATAGATGTTGTAGGTGCGCCGCTGCCCTGTGGTCGGGTTGATAGACCTTATATGCAAGTCTACCGGCTCCCACCCTCTGGACCGGAACACGACAATGTCATTATGGTGGCAGGAATAGGTAAGGCGGTGGATCCCTACCCGGGCTAGTTGCTGCACAGCACCAGTGGTCATGTTGGTAGTAACCCAGTTAACCTTTGCTCGCCTCTTACGAGCTGATTTTCCAGTAAAACCTAAGATTTACCAACTCTTATTGGTCAAATGCCGAAAAATGATGTGATTCGAACTTTTACCACCGTTCACTTGGTAAATCTTAAGATTTAAATGTTGAAAAAAACATTTTCTCCGTATTGGTCCAGGTCCTCTGTGTAGAATAGACCATCGTCCTTTTCACCAGGCAGCTCGTAAGAGGCGAGCATAGGTTGACGGGGTCATTTCCAAAAAGATCAGGACAGGCCACAGGACAGTGACGCACCTACTTTTATTTTAGAATTTAATTTTAAACATGTATAAAATAAAGCAATTAAATAAAAACACTGGCAAAGTCGCGGGCAGAGCTAGTAAACAATAAATAATACATGTATAACATAAAACTTCATTTCATAAATTCAACTCACTTCACCCTTTTGTTATAACACAAAGATTTATAATAATTGCAACTTTCAAAAATAATTTTAACACGACTTAGAAAGGTTTATTGGTTTAAAATGAAAGATTGAAAAGAAACAACGGTTTTAATGGTTTTACAATCGCGAGGGAAAACAATTGAAATACGATAGTATCACGAAAATATTACGTTGGCGAAATATATTGTTTTTAGAGTTCCGTACACGAAGGTTAAAAAACGTAATCCTATTACTAAGACTCCGCTGTCTGTCTGACATATAGTATCTACTTACTGCGTAAAAATATACTCTCTTTTTAATGTAGTCGGTTTAAAAGTAGCCTTTGTTCATCCTCAAGGTAGACTCTATCTTTGCAAATTTCATTTTCAACCGGTTCAGTGGTTTCAGCGTGAAAACTTTACTTTTGCATTTATAATATTAGTAGAGACAGTCCGTGGCTTTGCTCACACAGGATCTTATGTTTAAAATAAATTTTTCACAAAACGTACACATATTTAATATTTGTTTGATAATTAGCACGGTCAAATTTGGTAGATTTCACCCCGAGTTGGTTCGGGTCGCCAGTGTAGAATAGACCAACTGCCTTTCTACCAGGCAGCTTGTAAGAGGCGAGCATAGGTTATCTAGGTCACTACCAACATGACCACTTATGGTAGAGTGCAGCGACTCGCTCGGTAGCCACCGCTTTACCTATTCTTGCCGCCATAATGACATTGTTGTATTTCGGTCCGGAGGGTAAGATAGTCGGTAGACTTGCACACACGATCTAACAGCCTGACCACAGACAGTGACGCACTTACATCTATGATGTCTATAGGCCAAGCTTGTCTCTTACCGTCAGGAGACCCGTGTGCTTGTTCGCTGACTTATTCAATAAAAAGTATCTATATATATTAAAGAAAAACGTATTTGTTACTACTCGAGATCTACTGGACCAATTTTTATGGTTTTTGATTCGTTGGATTTGTCTCCGCCCCGAATAGCAGAATAGATCTCAAAAACAATGAAAAGTAGATGTATAAAAGACTATGAAAAATTAATTATTTTCAATAAATGATTAGTACATGTTAAACATTTGTTATCTCTCCTGTCAAATACTGTAAGTAATGGTGACATTTATGAATTGTCTTTATTTTTTTTAAATCAATTAAAAAGATTGAAAGTGAATGAAGC
>DVZL01003500.1:0-13922 GCA_018236625.1 Lasaia peninsularis
AGACCCTGTGCTCGCCTCTTACGAGCTGCCTGGGTGGAAGGCAGTTGACCTATTCTACAACGGAACCCGGACTAACATGGGAAATAATATTATAACATATATAAATAATATTATAACAGATATTTCTCGCGGTTTATAATTTTTTGTGGCTTTCTTTAATTTCATAACGTTAAAGTATTAAAATGTCCACAGAATCAAAATGTCTATTTATTGAAAATGACAAGTTTAAATTGTCTATGTATCAAAATGACCGTAGTATTAAAAGGTCTATTTATTGAAAAGGACAAAAATATAGTTGATTTTTTTATTTCACTCAAATGCTGTTTTATTAATTTTATTTTTTTACTAATTGTAATTCTAATAATTAAAATTGCTACCTTTTATAATAATATGGTACGGATTCCCTCGAGCGCGAGTACAACTCGCACTTGGCTGGTTCTATTTTGTAGTTTCATTGCTTTTGTATTATCAAATAACACAATCTGAAGCTTTCAAACGAGAAAGTTGATATGACGTCTGGCGATTTATCCTAACAACTGAACTAAACTCCATTGTTTCTAGTGTTCCGAATCGTAACTTGATATTCGTTGTTCTGGTTCAGACAATACCAATCAAAACATACGTATCGTATTTAAGCAACAGTTCAGATAAATCTAGATCTGTACAGTTACATATATACTAATAAATAAAATTGAAGTGTCTGTATGTTATATTAAGATAATATTTTTTAGGATTTCAGTCTGCTTGTAACAGCTAATTTCTGAAATGACTGGAATGATTTTGAAGGGACTTTTACTGGCAGATGATTGACATAATAAGGAAATGCTTAGACTACGTTTATTTTAGAACTGTAAAAAATAAAATGATTAAATAAGATGAGATAAGTCGCGGGCACAGCTAGTTCAAAATAAATGAAAATCTTAGGTCAAATTACACAAAATGTTCTAATTCCAAAAGTAATCAAACTATATACTTGTGTTATGGGTGTTAGACATGGATATTAAATGGATACCTGGATAAATAAAATAAAATTATAAACATGTTTGTTTATCACAAAAATGTCTGCCCCGGCTGTAATCGAACCTGAGCCCCGCGTTTTGTCGATGGCGTTAGGCAACCCTAAACTCTCGACCACTGAGTTGGTCAAGTCAATTCATATTAAGTATTGATAAAATAAAATTGTAGGTACTTACCTATATGAATGCGATGAAAACCAAAATAATGGTATTTGAAAGAGACGAAACCAGAACATATGTAAGAGTTATGGTTGATGATGTAGGGCTGTAACAAGTTAAATTGTACCTTTTAGCAGGGATGCAAGGTACGCCGCAGACGTGACGCTGAAAGGAGAGTGAGTGCTGGGAATATAGTCTATGTAACGTTGCGTAAGCTACATCAAAGCAAAATGCTGAGTTATAATGCTCGACTCGCTTTGTATAACTCAGTGCTTATCATAACCACATGAGTAAATAAACGGAACAGAGGGAAAGCTTCTTAAGAACGTGCAAAATTGTTACTTATTTTGACAGGGTTGTTATCATAGTTAAAAAAAATTATACAAAATATTTGTTAGATTCTTCGGTATGATAAAATACTATGATACTCATGGACAGTAGAGACGCGACCGAACTCGTGACAAAAGCTGTTGCAACGTTGCCATTTGCTTGTTGCCAAAACATTTAAAAAATGTCTCGAGTCCGTGAGTATCATAGAGTTAAAAAAATCGCGAAAATTTAAGATATACTACGAGTGTCATAAAGTACTTTACATACTACTTACTGTAATAATTTTGTTTTTATAATTTTTGTTTTTTAATAATTATTTATTGTTTCATTTGATGGTGTGGCAAATTTTGAATCTAACATAGAGTTTTAATTTTTCAATTATTATTCATACCCATTGTACAATAAACAACCATTATTGTTTACCATTAGAAAACAACAAAATTATCGTGTGAGTAACTTAAGTTTTAGCCCTGATGATGCTGGAAAAGGCGAAACCGGTTGGCTATTTTAAGAAGTAGTTTTCAATTATAAGTTATATGTGAAAAAGTACATGTGTTTTCTAAATTAAAATATGTTGCACAGCCCTTGAAATTGTCAACTGGCTGTGCCCACGTATTCCTTTTCTTTCCAGTGTTGCCGCGTCCACGACAAACTCCAGTGGTCACGCACACATACCCCGCGTGCTTATAGTACTGCAACCGAATCGCGCGCATGTATGAAGCTTTGCCTCTGTTCCGTTAATTTAAGTATGTGTCACAACGTTACTTTATGGAAATGAGAGTTGGATATATCAGGAGAAGCATAAAAGTAAGATAAATGAGGTCGAAATGCGTACTTGAGCACCACATTCGTAATAGTGAGGTTAGAGAAAGAGTGAGATTGAAAGAAAGTGTTGGAGTCAAAATGAAAAAGGGCATGCTCCGATGGTTTGGTCATGTAGAAAGATTGACAAAACAGATATAAAATGGGTAAGTGAATGAATGTAGGTACCCGTGAAGATCTCGGTTGACTTTCCAAAAAGCTTTTTAAAAGAATATTTACCAGAATGAGAACTTCTTCGTCTTAGCCTTAACCCGTTTCTAGATCAGATAATATTTAGATCTGCTATCATATACAGGGGATTTGAAAGAAGCGCCAGCTTATACACCGAGCAACAGTTACCTGACCTTTGTACCTGACCTGACCTAGGCTAATCTCTGGGATGCCTGGATTAATTTTGACGGAACTTTCACTGGCTGATAGCTGATATTATAAGAACTTCTTTTACTCGATTAAATTCAAACGCGGACAAAGTCTCGTGCACAGCTAAAAGCAAACAAAACCGGATGTATATAAATAGGATGCTGTGAAGTTTCAGTTTGGAGGGAGAGGTATCTGTGTGAAATGTTTATAGATGACGCACAAGTTTTATGGGATTTTCGTCATAGTATTCCTGATGCTAAAGGCTAACATCCTATTAAGTTTATGTAGAACAGTATAAGTGTTTTATAGCTTCATTACTCCTAAAACAGTTTTATTGTCCCATTATACAGAAATACTTAAGCGATAGTGACTATTTGAATACAGTACTACCAAAAGTTCAAGCAATGACATCAGTTTATAAGTATTTTACATCTGAAGTTTTAGAGTTTAATTGCCTCTGTGGTTGAGCGTAGGCGTAGTCCAACTTTGAAACACGAGGTCCCGGATTTCCGTCACGGGTTTCCTTCCCGGGTAGAGTAGAACCCTTCACCAACCTATTGTCCTATCTACCTCTTGGTCATACATCGAAGCCGAATCGCGGGAAATACACAAGGAACGTTTCTTTCTCTCATGCATATTCACTTTGCTCCCTACAAATTCTTTCTAGCTGTTCCTTGGTAACTCTCCATGATAGAGCAAGTTACGGCTGCCATAATGTCAATGTCGTGGTCCGGTCCGGAGGGTAGGGTAGCCGGTAGCCACCACTGGTGGGCGTCCTGCCCAGACAGACAGAATATTAAATATTTATTTTATTCTGTGTTTAGTTTATTTTATTGTAATCGCAATACAAATATATCGTCTGTGAAAATGTCAACTTTGTAGCTATCATCGTTCTTAAGATATAGCCTGGTGACAGACAGACGGACAGCGGAGTCTTAGTAATAGGGTTCCGTTTTTTACCCTTCAGATACAGAATCCTAAATAGTTAAAATTGTCACAGATAATGTATTTCGGTTGCCGCTACAAAAAAATACTAAAAAGAATAAAATGAATATAATATAAAAAGTGGTCGCATACAAAAAACCAGTTTTTTTTCTGCCGTTTTTAGATACGGAACCCTTTGTGCGCAAGTCCGATGCGCACTGGATTGATTTTTATTGTTTCGGAAGTAATAAATTATATATTAATGAAATACAAGGGCAATTCTTTTGGAAAAACATGCATAATATTTCATCAAAATCCATTTTACGGTACATTCAGCTTTACACAGCTTAATTAACCTAAGAGGGATTGATATGTAACCTTTGTTAGCAATAAAACCGTCTTCAATGTTTTATATCCACATAAATATTCCTAATTTGCAAATATATCAATGTACAACCTTCCTCGTAAAGTTTATATCCAGGACCATATGAGTGGACTCTGTTTTCCACCCTCCTGACCCACTTTAAGAAGCTAAGATACGTTTTATTTGTTTTTTTTTATGACACAGACACAGACAGACAGATAATATCTATGATATTGTCCACGGTTTTCTCTTACCATGAAGAATGGCAAGTTTTTGTAAATGCTAAAAATATATGTATCTAAATGTGTTTTTACTTTAAATGCCTGGGCAGTTTTAGCAAATAAAAAAAAATGCGAGACGGACTCGGAAACGGGGGGTGACGACGAGAATATCGATAGAATATTGATATATCGAAATATCGATATTATTATTTAGAAATATCGATATTATATATTATGTACAAATAAATAAAATTGGAGTGTCTGTATGTAATATTAAAATAACTGCTATTTACTAAGTGCGTATGTATGTTTACATATATCCAAACAACATTTTTTAAAATTTTTGTCTGTAAGTTTTTCTTTCTGTCTGCCTGCTAATCTCTGAAATTGATGGACCGATTTTAACGGGATTTTCACTAGCAGACAGCTAATGTAGTGAGGCTTAGGCTGTATTTATTTTAGAATTTTGTTTTAGGAATGTATAAAAACAATAATTAAATGAAAATGTGGACGAAGTCGCAGGCACAGCTAGTTACTAATATTTTTTTGGTCGATATATTGATAGATCGATTGTGAAATAGTATCTATGCTCGATATTTTTTTGAAATAATTTTGTTAACTGTAGTTTTCGTAAAACATAAGACCTATCTAGACCAAATTTTTTAACCCCCAAAACCCCTAGGTATCTAATTTCAGTGTAATCGTTAGAGTGGTTTCCGAGATCACCGGTGTAAATATATATACAAGAATTACTCGTTTAAAAGTTTATTTTGACAACATAAAGTTCAAATCCATTAGTGAACCTCATTAATAATTTGATTGCATAAAGTGTTTTGCTGATTTTAATTACATGTGATTAAGCCTCAATTTATACAAAAAACACCCAAACTGTATGTGTAAAAAGAAAAAAGTAATGGCAAAAAACCAAGGAGCAGCGCTGCAGTCCCTTAAGTTAGAAAAAATAAATATAATAAAAAAAATTGACAATCCGTATTTGGCAGTTCATGGATTATTTTTTCTTTCGAATCTTTTTTATCTATCGACTAATAATAACTTGGTGTTACGGTGGTGTTCTAAAGTTTCTAAAGTTCTTCCGTATTGGCACTACCACCTTTATCGCTATCCATTTTACAATCTCAGTACTCACCGTACTTGTTATATGTAGGAAGGTAAATAATAAGTAGACTGAAATAGATTGCATAAGATCCCAGCCAAAAAGTAGCGATGCACCAGTAGCATCAATGATTTTTATAAGGCATAATGTTCTCTTGCTATAAGGAGAGCAGAATATTGAATACTATCATAGATTATAAAATAATAGGCCAAGTGCGAGTCGGACTCGTGTACAAGGGTTCTGTGCTAATTTCTTAAAAATTATAAAAAAATCACGTTTGATATACGAGAGTATCCTTTATATATAAATTATTTCTATTTTTAGTATGAATTGATATAGCAGCAACAAAAATACATCATCTGTGAAAATTTCAATTATCTAGCTGTTACGGTTGATGAGATATAGCCCGGTGACAGATAGACGGACAGTGGAGTCTTAGTAATAGGGTTTCGTTTTTTTCCCTTTGGGTACAGAACCCTAAAAAGTAATCAAAACTAAAGTGCATAAGTATTTGTTTGTTATTTTTTGGGACATTTGATCTTTAATAAATTAATTATCGTGTTGATAACGTTAAATAAGTACCTATACATACACACTGAAATATATCCTGTTGAGTTTTGTTGATGTTTTGGTATTTGAAACTTTCGATTAGACGTTCTTTATCAATTAGATTTTATTGAATTTGCGCAACGTTGAGCCATTTGAATGTCAATGTTTTTAGGTTGAAAATCGTGATAAATTTGGCAGCACACCATTAATATCTTAAGTGTTAATAAGCGGCTATCAACAAAATGGTACATTTTATTAATACTACTAGTATTTTTATTTATTGGTATACTAGCGACCCGCCCCGGCTTCGCACGGGTATACTATACCTACATGTTATATACCTAAAAACCTCTTTAATCACTCCATCTATTAAAAAACCGCATCAAAATCTGTTACTTAGTTTTAAAGATTTAAGCATACATATGAACAGACAGAGAAAGTGACTTTGTTTTATAATATGTAGTGTCTAGCTGTGCCGCGACTTTACCCCCGTTTTTATTTCATAATTCTATGAATTTTAAACGTATTAATTTTTAACCTATAGGTAGATATATATTCTCCTAATCACTACATATTATAAAACAAAGTCACTTTCTCGTCTGTCTCTATGTATGCTTAAATCTTTAAAGATACGCAACGGATTTTGATGAGGTTTTCTTTAATAGATAGAGTGATTCAAGAGGAAAGTTTTTATGTATGTAACATGTATAGGATACCTGTGCGAAGCGGGGGCGGGTCGCTAGTCTTAAGTATAAGTGAAAATCGTGTAGTTATCGAGTACATGCTAAATGTACTCGATAACTACACGATTAAAAATGTTTAATGAATACAAACATTTTGAACTATTTTGAATAATTCCAAGTGCTTAAACTCAACCAGAAGAAATAAAAAAAATAATTTATCTGAAAAACATTACCGTGCCTGGGATTGGATCTGTGTCCGATATGGCGACGGACTTGCTACCTGTCACATCATGAAGCCTCGTCGGCTAATGGTGGGTGCACATTAGACGTGGGTGCGGGTGCGATTTTAGAGGGGCTTGGCAATATATACCTATATTTATTTCTTAACCTTCAAGCGGGCGCGCGGTCATTTGTCATGAAAATATCTAAGGGATGAATAAGAGAAATATCACTAATTAACCAATAATCATTTATTTTTTTGTACGCAAATATCTATCGTTTTTAAAGTGTAATTTGTCAAAACAAGTATTTAAATTTATGAAAAAGAAACTATTAGTTATTATCCGTACTAATATTATAAATGCGAAAGTAACTCTGTCTGTCTGTATGTTACGCTTTCACGCCTAAACCACTGAACCGATATTGATGAAATTTCGTACGTAGATAAAGTTGACCTTGAGGAAGGACATGGGCTACTTTTTAACCGACTACATTTAAAAAGGGGGTATGTTTTTATGCAATAACTATTATTATTATTAGTCGGAAAAATGTCTGCCCTTTGAAAGTTGTTTGCGTTATTAAAATAATTCACGCGGGCGAAGCCGCGGGCAGAAACCTAGTTAACAATAATATATACCTGATTTTACTACTAGGCTCCTGATTATAGAAAGTCAACCTGTGTCTCTCCGCCTACGGCCATCCACATACGCAACTGATATACAATATCAGTTGTTTTATCAACATTCGTTTTTATTTTTTTTCATCAATTAATTATTATAAATATTTATTTTAAAGACACAAATTTAAGTCAAAAACCGAAAGAATACCTTAAAAATAAACTTTGTAAATTGATCAAAAAACATTAGAGACAATTATTATATTATACGATATATAAAGTGAAGCTACAATCTAAATTATCGATAAAAATTAATTCGATACATTTACAATGCGATAAATCGATAAAATATACTGTTTGGGGCATCTCTAGCCGATTGTATTATGTCAGCCATTTTAACTTATACAATGGAATAAACATTAAGAAAGGAACATTGTTACCAAATGACTAAACATTCTACCAATCGATAGTGATTATTATTTTTAACACATAAACGCACACAAGTACACACAAACATACACGTTCGCACTTACGTACGCGAATGAAATCAAATAAAAAAATTAGAAACCTTTGAAATTGAAATCATATAAAATAAGCCCTTTTTACTAAATGCATAATATGTAAGTATACAAGGTACATATATTAAAACATTTTTTACAATTTGTTGTCTGTCTGTTTGTTCTGGCTAATCTCTGGAACGGTTAGATTGTTTTTGACGGGACTTTCACTGGCAGAACTGATATAAGAAGTGACTTAGACTACCTTAATTTTAGAATATAAATAAATCAAATACGTGTACGAAATCACGAGCACAGCTAGAAGTTAGGTCAATATTAGGTTTTTTCAATGATTTTATATACAAACAAGAAGTAGATACGTCATCAGCGCTCAAAACGCGTTCCGTGAATTGGTCCTAATTAGGACCAATGCCATCAGTCGGGTTGTGAACACCGTGAGAGGATATGTCGAATGATACAAAAAATATTATTAAAATGCCGTCTTGTGTGTTTCGAAATAGCACAAATTACGATAGAAAGGTTAATAAAAATAAAGGAATATCATATCACAGGTAAGTGTATTAAAATATTAAGTTTTACATAAATTTATTTAAAATTTGCAAATTATTAAATTACGTATAGTTGTTTGATATATGACGCGACAAATTAATCGTGTCTGTACTGAGTACGTATAGCTGTCTTTTTCACTCTTGCGATTTCCATATTTTTTGTCGCACTTATCGTGTTTGTTTTGTTTTATTCAAATATGTATGTATTTAATATATATGTGACAGAACAATTATTTCGTGTATGCAGTGTGAAGATGACGTATCTTGTATATAAAATCATTGGGTTTTTCAGATTATAAATCAAACCCGGGACCACGTCAAAGTCTGCCACCGACCACCCAACCACACCGACCCTCTTAATACGAATTTATTTTACACAGTTTATATGAGATTCAAAATATTTCCCTGCAGCATCCTAAGCGCTTTAATCTTTTCCTAAACGCTAGTATAAAACCGCAATAATGAAATCCTCCAGACCGAACATAGCCGGCTACTGGAATTTCATTCTACCCACATGTAACAGATCGTACAAAATTAAACAAGAAGCATATTCGAGGTACCTATTTTATACTAGCTACTTCGTGTTATTTCACGCATATTTGATTAGCTATGAGTCTTTTAATTTTTTAAAAGCTTCTATTTAACTTGCATTGTATGTATGTAAGTATGTATGTTCGGGTGGAATATTATAATTCAATTTTGAAGTAGATATCCCGATTAAACCGAAATTTTGTATATAGATACGTTTAGTATGGATGACAATGCAGGATAACATCATTCTAAATTCAATATGGCGAACCAACCACCACTTCTACAATATGGTTATAAAATGAAAGGGCTCGTTGAGAGCATCTCAAAAAATAATAAAAGCTTTTTCTAAAAAATGTTTTTTTTTTAATTTATCTTGATTCAAAACGAAAAAAATGTTTCCATTATTGTTTACCAAGACGACAATTCTACACAACACAATTACAATATGTGCGTGACGATTTATTTATATTACAAAATATTTTGATCTTATAATCCATTTATTTATCTACAAGCTGCCCGACCCGACTTGGTAGTTCGTAGTTGACACAATGGCAGTAGCGCCACCTACCGGGTCCAATTTTATTTTTAAATCCATATTACAGAAAACCAGAAACATCCTTATAAAATTTCAATCTAATCGGTTCAGCCGTTTAGAAGTTATGTGAAACAGATAAGTACGGAAAGATAATTCTTACTACCCGTTCTCCCATTACCCTTTTTTCCGGAATTCAGAATTTTTCGCGGTAAAAAGTAGCCTATCATCAGGGATAATGTAGGCTTCTAATTTTTTATATCGGTCAGTAGTTTCGGAGACTCAATACAAACAAGCAATCAAATCTTTCCTCCTTATAATATTAGTAGAGAAAAACCACAGTACTTGAACATAAAGGTATGTCCACATTACTCAGATACTAGCACATATTTTGGTCGAATATAATCTCGGTAGGGCATCGTTAACATAATTGCAAGATATTGCTGCGTATATTCTAGCTAGAATATGGCGACTTAGTTTGCAGTATTTGTGGTTTTAGTGTTCAAATTGCATTATGGTGAACATTGCCTTAATTTTATTAATATTATACGTAATTTTTCCAATTTGCTTGATTTATAGACTCGTCTCAATGTTTAATAGAAAGTATTGGACTTGAAAAAGCTTACGAAGGACTTCAGACTTAAATTTTCTTGAATTTTACTCTAAGATCATCTTTTGTCTATGTTTTCTGGAATTCTTAAGCCTTTATAGGATTCTGTCGGGTAAAAAAAATCTGAAAGGGTAAAAAATGAAACCCTATTACTAACAGGGTTTGTCTGTTTATCACTAGGTTGGATCTGGATAGCTAGAGATTTAAAATTTTCACAACGTTTTACAAAATACCGCTATAAAAACGAATAGTAAAAACAGAATGAAATAAATATATACTTAAAGGGTGCTTCCATACAGCAAACTTCATTTTTTATCGTTTTTAAAGATAATGTTACGGAACTCTTTATATACGAGTCCAACTCACACTTGACGGATTTTTTATAATCAACAGCTGTCCCTGTGAACTTACGAAGCACTTAGGGGTGTGGAATATAGCTGACGCTCACGCAAGAGGCTTACCATCCCAGCCTTAGGTTGGCAACGCACCATTTCCACCTTTGGTGTCGTGTATAGGCGACGTGTATTTCTTACCATCAGGAAATCCGTCTGCTTGTTTGCCTTCCAATATCATAAAAAATGCAATATTGTAAAAAACCACCAGATCATCACTAAAACCATAAACAAAGTAGATACAGTTATTTTTAAATGAAACCCAAAACCATTTGAATGAATGTCAATTTGAATGAATAAATGGGCTTATTTGTGGTGAATACATCAAAAGAATACAATTTAATTATAGGATTAAATGAATTTCAAAGACTGGCTTCGCGAGGCTTCATTAGAACATTTCCGTCATGAAACACCCGCTGCTAATAATAGTGTAATGGATTGGGTCGGACTTTAAATTTGTTTTGGGCTTTAGAATTACGCTAAATGTTCATTTATAGACTGAATGTGTACATTTGTATGTCTGTTGCTCAAAACAATTTCAAATGGATTTTGTTGAGTAAAATAGGCCATCCTTTAGTTTTTTCGTTTTGTACTTTCAATCCGATATTCTAAGTTTGCCCCTTTCCCGCCATGTATCAATGAGTATTTTTCTAAATTATGGACATTTTCTGAGTGCTTTCATGGAAAAATAATCATTGTGAGGAAACCCGAATTCGTATAGGTACATAATCTTTATGCAACATAATCTAGGCATATTATACTTGTGCTTCGTTCTTCGAGATGAGTAACCTATATAATTTTTTTTATATTCATTTTACTTGTAGTAGTACCTCCAGTTGTATTCACTCCAATGAATATATAAAATATATCTATAGGTTACTCATCTCTTCGAACGAAGCACTTCGTATAATTATGATTGAACTTCACGTACAGGTAAGTTCGTCTAATCATTAAATATATCTAATTTGGAAAATAGATTAGGCTAGGACATTGAAATATTAGCAAAAATGTTAATAAAAAAAGTGTTTTTTTTATTAATTGTTCAGCGTATTATAAAGTAGATTTCTATTTGATATAATTGATTATAAATAATAAGATTAATTAGTATATAATATACTTTTACAATAAAAAAATAATTAATAAATAAATATAAATTATGTGTATTAAATATACATAATATGCATTAAGTAAAAAGAGATTATTTTAATATTCCATAAAAACATTGCATAGATTTGTTGGATTTCCAAAGCCGTAATTTTTATAGGTTTTTACAGCCAAAATAACTCTCAAAATAAATTGTTAAAAGCCCATCATAAATTGAAACCTGAAATATAAGGGAACCTTTGATTGTGTAGGTTGTTTTAGACTGGACGTGACTTGGCTAACGGATAACCTATGTTTCGAAATAGGATTACTTAAGGGGATTACGTAAGGCAGGGCTTAGATTTAAAATCTTAATGATAATTCATAAACGTGCAGTCTGAGTTCCTTGACTGTTTTGATATTTTTTGCACAAATATAAATTTTACGGGATTATAGTCCCGTCGCGCGTCGGTCGGTAAATGCTTTTCTGACATCCAAATTTAACTTATTTAAACTATCGCATTATGTTTCAAATCCAGAAATTTACCTTCTATATACTGTCATAACACGTAATTGCCTAACATAAATTAGGTATATGAAACAATGTCCTGTATTACAATATAACCGATACATTGGATATAACGAAGGAATAATATATCCAAAAATGTTTTATATGTTTAGAAATTATAACAACAACTTTGTTATTAATTCTGAATGGAAATAGGTAGAAGACAGACATTTATTATTGTCACATATTGCTCCCTCAGTAATATAAGGGCACAATTCAAAAAGCTTCTTTTTTGGTGAATAATGTTTAAATAATTTGGATTCCTACAACGCAGTTATTTTTTATTTTCAAATAATATGATTATTATTTAAGTTACAATTTGTGAACTTTTGTCTTTCCGTCAGCGCGGATTGATTGGAAATAGTATTTTTTACTCACAGCATTTCAAATTACAATTAATAAAAAAAATTACTTAGTCCCTTACTCCGAGTGCAAATTATGTTTTATTTTATGTGAATAGTTTAAGCACTGCAAAACTGCAAAAAAATCGACTTCAATTTCATTATAGGTAAATAACTTTTAAAACCTGTACACAACAAATAAGTAATAACACATATTATATAAGAAATAAATCGGTTGTAAATTAAAAAAGTTTGTTTTTTTTTGTAAATTAATATTTGTAAATAATAAGGTAACTAGTATTAGTATATAGTATATGTATAGTTATATAATATATAAATTAATAAGTGTTAAAATATTTGCAATATTATGGTAGAATATGTTTGTATAATTAATTTTTATTATTATATAATATATTTTCATTTTAATACTCAATAAATCATTTTATAATTTTGTCTAATGTTAATATGAAGTAAGACAGAGAGAGAGAGGGATTGAAAGAAGTGTCGGTATTAAAAAAAAGGCTTGTAGAAAGAATAAAAGATGAAAGATTGATAAAACAGATATATACATGCGAAAGTGGATGGATGTAGGTATCTGGGGAGACCGCGGTTGCCATTTTATGACCGAATAGCTCGGGTTTTACGCGAGGATGATGTCAAGACTCTCCGCAACCGGCGTGTATGCATGAAAAGAATGATAAATGTTTAGGAAGCTAGGCATGTAGTAACCGTGACATTTGGCACTCGACACTCTCTGCCTACCCTGTGAGGGACCTGGCGTGAACGTATGTAATAAATAATTTCATAATCTACTGTGTAAGCCTTGCCTATACGTTTGTAAAAACCACTTTCGAAAACTTAAAGCAATTTGTACATTGGATAGTCCCGTCAATTTGATCATGGAAGCGGTCACCAACAAAAAGGCCATTATCGGGGAGTCCCCTTATCTTGTTACCAGCCATGTTTCTTTTGAACTATAACGAAAACCTTTTTACGGATATTTATTGATAAATCCTCTTATTTCTTTAATAAATGAAATAAAATGTACTTTTTAACGCTTTTAAGGGTATATAAAAGGAGTACTTTGGGTTTTGTCGTTGATCCTCTGTAAGTTTTATCAGATTGACCTCAAAAAATCTTATGTTTAGATTTTAATGTAAATAAATTATTTTTTTGCCTTGGATAATTTTAGTACCTTGGCTAAACGTGGATGTTCTAGTATATCTGGTGGACTTACGAGTCGTAGATATAACTAGCACACCTCTGCCACCTTCGGGGATAATAGCCTTGATATTTTTTGGGGATATTTTTTGTGATTTGGTTTTGGTTTCTTCTTTCGCGGTTTGGTGTAGTTTCTTATTAATAATCAACTATACTTCCCGTCACGAGAAGGCATAATTTTTGTAAACAAACTTCTTTTAC
>DVZL01003501.1:0-13922 GCA_018236625.1 Lasaia peninsularis
GATTCCCATCGTGGACAGGCATTTGTGTGACGAACGTAGATATTTGTATTTCCGGGTCTGGTGTATATTAAATTTATCCTGGTATCTATTTAAGTATTTCTATATATTAGTATCGTTATCAAACACCCATAATACAAGCATATAATTTGCTTACTTTGGGGTTGCTTAAATATATTTATTTATATATTTATTTACTTTGTAAATATGCGATATGGTTGTCACATTCCTACTTTAAAGATGTTGATGCCATACAGTTGTGAATAAGCAACTTCCCTGTTGCTAAGAGACCATAGATGTCACTGGTGCACTTCTATCTCATGACGTAATTTAAGCTTAGCTTAGCCCACGATTACATCTGCGTTTTCATTCATTTTACTTTAAACATTTCAAAAAAAAGCCTAAAATAAAAGTAGCCTAATTTACTGTTTATTATATCAGCCTTCGAAAGTGAAAGTCCTCTCAAAATCTGTTCCAGTGGCTAGCCGGAACTAACAGACAGACAGAAATTGTAATAAACATTATTTTGGTATATGTACTGTGTATATACGTACCTTAATGCATATGTATTTAGTTAAAATCGTTTATATTAATACTAGCCAATCCGGCGAACTTTCTATTGTATTTTATAAACAGTATGTAATAAAGATATTGGTCAGTTCTTAGATCTACCTGAAATGCTAACAAAATTTAATGAGAACGGAACGGGATTTAAAGTACCTATTCTATGTCCGTTTCACAATCCTAAGCTACCTGCCCCCTAATTTTATCCAAATCAGACCAGCCGTTCTTGAGTTATACATAGTGTAACTAAGACAACATTATTTTATATATAGACTAGCTTTCCACCCGTTACTTCACCTGCGTTAATTATTTGAATACTACAAATAACTGTCAAAGGGCAGAAATGTTTCCATCTTATTTATTGCGTAAAAACGTACCCTCTTTTATGAAGTCGGTTAAAAAGTACCCTATGATCTTTCTAAGTTTAGTTCTATCTTTATACCAAATTTCATCAAAATCGGTTCAGTGGTTTGGGTGTGAGGGCGTAATAGACAGACAGACAGACAGAGTTATTTTCGCATTTATAATATTAGTAAGGATTACAAACAAACACTACAATATTATTTATTTAGTTTAAACATCTCTCATAGATAACGTAGCGAGCTGATGGTGACATTAATCTGAATTATTGGACCAAAAATTGGTCCACTCTATTCATGTAATCATACAAGTAGTCACTTTTTAAACAACCAACTCTCTACTACGTTGATCTGTGCACGTTCTCCGAATTGTTGGGCCAATATCTTGGCTCAACCATATTTAAACATCCACCAATAAAATCATATTCAGATAGACTCTACAATTTCGGCAAACTCGTTGGTCTCATATGCACGACGACGATGAGGAATTAGTCTAAGATCCGACAGTATCGAACAGACTGGGTTTTGAACCTAGGATTTTGAGTATTGAGGCGCCCAATTTCCCAACGGGGCTATATTAACCTAACAAAAAATTTAGCTTTGTATTGAAGTGATAAAGGTTTTTATATCGTTTTTATATCATGAAAACACGATTAATAAAAGAAACCTGAAAATAAAACCTAGCTAGATCGATTTATCGACCCCGAAGCCCCCTACATACAAAATTTCAAGAAAATCGTTCAAGCCGTTTTCGAAATCGCTGATATATATATATATATATATATACATACATGAATTGTTCGTTTAAAGGTGTTAGATAGATAGATAGATTATATTGTTAATGACGACGTGAGGATATTTATGTATTTTTAAAGTAAAATCGCCTCTGTGGTGTAACGGTACAGGTGTCGCCTGTCAAGACCGTTAGCCACGTAGTGCCGGATTCAATTCCCAGGTCGGGCGACTTTTCTTAAATGTTTTTCAGATTTTTCTGGGTAAGCATTACATTGTCCGGGATCGGAATGTGCCCGAAGTGGCGATAAGCTTGCCACCTATCATATCAAGGCCCTAGGGCACTAGTACGTTGGCTAATCCTTGGTGTGTTCTAGTATATCTACTGGACTTACGAGCCGTGCATATACTGGCACACCTCTGCCTACCTATTCGGGGATAATAGTCGTGAAGGTACTTTTTATTAAGCTTCGTTGGTCTAGCGATTTGCGTTTCGTACTTTCATTCCGGTAATTCAAGTTCGATCCCTGACGCAGTGCTGCCAATCCGGGTGAACTACACAGTAATCTATACAAATAAATAAAATTAGATTGTCTGTATTCATTATTAAAATAACCGCCTTTTACTAAGGGTTAAGTTACATGGAAAGAACCCACAGTATATTTTCAATCTAAAAAAATTAGACAGACTACCCTACACTTGCGGCTCTATATCTATTTACCATTTCATAGTCTAACGCTACTTCTCAAATCACATCTTATGCTCCTCTACTATTAGTGCCACCATTTCAATTTTTCCTTGACCTATAATATCAGCGCTATTTTGTCTTGTATAAACTTAGAACCCTTCGTTGGGTTAGGTTAGATTGGGTTAGGAGACTTTGGATGATATAAAAAATACCAGGCCTGTCTAATATTTTTAAAAATATTGCTGAGATGATGACGATGATTCAATATTTTATATTCAAAATGAAAGCAAATATATTCAAAATGCAATTTATTTGAGGATAATGTAACAGTGTATTTTATACAATAATATTAAATTGTAAATTACATCAAACAACATTTCGTTTCAAGAAACTGCACGTTTTACATAATTATTGTATATAACAGTTATATAAATGGGTGAATTTATAATAAAACAATTTCATTGGCTTAGAAATAAATATGTATAAAGCATAATAGACATCATAGAAGCTGTACAATAAGGAATAGACAACCCCAATTTTTTACTAGATCCGCGCCTAGACGAGGGTGTGAAGAGTTTTGAAAAGTGCACTTTAAGTTATATGGCATAGAGTTACTTTTGTATTACAAACTCATTTTTGTACATTGAATAAATGTGCATAAACAATAGTATAATGTATTGTACATTATATTTTAGTTACACTTTCGTATATTTTGATTCGTTACAAATAACCACAAAATGCAATAAATATTTTTAATTTCTTGTGTGAGCTCTTCAAAATTATGATTAAAAAACTTAAAGTAACGTTTTGTGTACATGAAATAAAATATAAGCAAAGTATTTTGTACATTAGTTCAGGTTTTGCACATAGTCTTATAAGTATTAGAACGAGTATAAGGTCTTCCGTATATTGTAATGAATTATTATTTTATTTTGATTTCTTATTAGTATTATATTTTTCATGGGCGTGCATTTTATGTTCTATTACAAATACACGGACGACTATTTGTACATTAAATAAATGTATATAAAAAGGTGTTTGGTAAGTGCTGGCTTTAAGCTTCGTTTCTTTTTATTTTGTGTGAGTTATTTTATATAAAAAATATTTTCAAAAAGGTAAGTACAAAATAAATTAAAGGTCATTGAAAAATGTTTTTGTGCATTTAAAAAATCCATTTTGATTGTTTGTATGTTATGTTTTAGAATTTCCTGTTTTGTCTATTACTTGGTAATAACAGTGATAATATAACAGGCATGGTACTGATATTATACTGTCTGTCCGTCCATCTGTCACTCTGGGGTCTATTACCCCTACCGAATAAGTTGCAACGTCTTTGGGAATTTGTTTTTGTGTTTGTAATTATGATGTGTTTTTTTATTATATTATTTATTCATAAACGTGGGGAAAAATGATTGATATTATTCAATGGTAAAAAAGACAAATGTAATGTTTTTTTGTGATTCCCGAACATGTATTACATAGGACTACATAATATATAAACACTACATATGATTATTTGTTAGGCACATACGTAAATTAATTAATTATATACTTTATTTAACAAAACGATTTTTTGTACATCAAATAACGGTAAATGTAAAACAAATCTATTTTGTATTTTATCTTTCAAATTCACTTTCATATCATCTGATGTGTTATGAATTTAATCATTTAATAAATTAATTTTATAATTATTCATTGAAATTTAATGATTTGATAAATCAATTTATTTTTGTTTCAAAATAGGTGTTTTTGTTGATTGAACCCTTCATGGGATTACTATGAATACATGAATTAAACATCGTTTTAAAATGTGTTTACATTCGTTTTGTTTGATGAAACATAGAACAAATATGAGCTAATGAATTGTTCTACCGTGCATTTATCATTAACATTTACGTAAAATCAAAATGACAAATAAGCTTTTCAGATAAAACTCAAACTCAAATCAGTGACTATTATAATTTTCTTTACCTTTTTAAGGGTTTCGTTGATATTATCTGTATTTGCTCATTAAAAAGATTTAGTTGATATACATTTTTTGAATTCGATAATTAGTTTCCACATTTTGTTCACTGGACTATGAAATAATCAAATATAGGTATAGTATGATATTATATCCATAGCTATAATATTTTAACATTAATTTATTAGACATTATTTTTAGGTATAGTCGTCCAGATCATTGTATGATTTATTAAAAAATATCAACTATTTACAAAAAGGCACATGTGTAAACATTAAGTACGGCATGAAATAAAATTTTATATGTGTCAAAATGGTTCTAAAGTAAAGAAAATTTAATCAAAAGTACCTTACTTAAGTATAAAATAAACACACTAGTAATAAATCAAATTTTACATTGCGAACTTGAATCAAAATGGTGTTACAATAATCATTACATATAGCAAATAATTAGGTATTTCATAATTATTTTCACAATTTGGACTGCATTTTTTCTGACATAAAAATTGCAATTGGTACTGCAGTTGTACATTTATGTATTGTCAAGCAGTAAACTGTAATTTTGGGTTGATGGCGTCATCATTTTCTTAAAGTGAACAAACCTATAATTATCGTAATCTAACTATAAATTAATTTTTAAAGAATGACATTGTTACACTTTAATTTTTTTTTACATGTGTTATTATTTTATAATATGTTTGAATTTTGCAATGTTTGTTAGTTTTTGCAATTAATTTACACTGTGTTAGATAGCGTCTGAATTCTATTTTTAATTTTACATTTTTATTGTGTATATTATTACTTTATAGTTTTTAATATTTTTGCAATGTTTGTTTGTTTTTGCAATTAATTTGCCACGGTGTTACACAGCGTCTTAATTCTATAGTTCTACATTATTTGCACAATTGACATACACAAAACCCCAATCAGAAGTATTGAAATGATTATAAAATTTTACGATAATATTAAAGACCTAAGTCCATATTGATATCAGTTTCTTTAATACTTGCA
Organism: Lasaia peninsularis; assembly: GCA_018236625.1. Classification (NCBI taxonomy): domain Eukaryota; kingdom Metazoa; phylum Arthropoda; class Insecta; order Lepidoptera; family Riodinidae; genus Lasaia; species Lasaia peninsularis. The sequence continues at coordinate 5,317 of DVZL01003501.1, forward strand.
TTATATATTTTTATTAATACAATTTAAATTCTTACGTGCATAAAACATGTTCTCACGCAATAGTTAAAAGTCGATCTAGCTATATTCGCAAAGTTATTTTTTTAACTAAGTTTTGAATTTATCACCGTGTTATTAATTTATTAGACTTCTACATTTTTTATTGACATTACTTTTTGTTATACTTACTATATTTGTCATTGTTAATTGAATAAATAATTCAATTAATCAATAACATACAAACTTTTGGTTGTTTTCGTAATAAAAAATGGTCACAAAATGTATTAAGTGGCCATAATTATAAGTCCTAATAATTGTAGTAATAAAATTTAACATTAGAATAAAGTATAAGTAATTAAAGTCTTGGAAAGTAGCTCAGAATTTTAATTTTTTCCGGTATATACTTGATTATTTTTATGTATTAGTATTGTTAACTAACAACTACAACACAAGCATATAATTTGTATTCCTTGGGGCTAAATCAATTTATCTAATTAGGCCAGCGATATTAATATTTATATATTTATTTATAATGCATTACTTACTTGATGGAAAGTGTTTGGGGTAATGAGTTCTAGACTAAATGTTCTTGCAAATTTTTGTGAATACAATTTTTTAATCCAAATAATTCTTTCATTGAAATTTAATGAGGTTCATATGTGTTTTCAAATTCTCAAGTATTATCACTGAAAGGTGAAAGAGATGAGGACATTAAAAATATTTTGTTACATTTTTTTGTATTTGCCAAATTTTTTTTCTGCTACCCACTTATGTAAACTACTTACTGGTTACTACTGGTATCTTCACCAGTAGGCTTTAAATCGTAGTAAGTAAAAAAATATTTTTTTATATCTACGAGTATGTACTAAATGCGGTGAAATTAATTTTATTGACGTATTTTTGTGACCTGAAACATTATTTTCATTTGTTTTTTATTAATGTTATCGATATATTTTTTAATTTGGCACTAGGTTCACTTTTTTGAATACAGAATGTATGACTGAAAAAAATCTGACAAGTGAAGTAAAAAGAAAAAGATATCAAAATGACAGACAGAGTAATATCAAAATCATTTGGTAGCATTTTGCTTGAGTTGAATTATACAGGGAATTTTTTCAAAGGGTATAACTACCTAATATAAAAGTAACTTTGACTACAACAGCAGTTTTAATTTACATTTTTTACTACCTGTTAACATGATTTTTATGATCTTTGTTTGTTCCATTTTGAAGATCGAACGAAGCAAAAAAATCATAATAGATTTATACACACGTGGAATATAGAAAAAAAATTTGCACTTACAAAAATGTTGAAAAAATCTTCAGATGTCTCTGGATAATATTTATATAAAAATAAGTTTTTATTAAATGTAACATACACAGATAAATTAAATAAAAAAAATATCGAAAAAGAGTCGATAATAGAAATAGTTGTACTATCTAGTTAGTTGCCATTTAATTAATGATATTATTTAACAAGTATAATCACAACTTTTAAAAATAGACATTTATGTGCATATTATTATTGTAAGTAGAATTAGTTACTAATTGAAATGATTTTCAGGTACTTCTTAGATGTCTACATAATGAATATTTAACTGTTTTTTATATAATTGCAAAGATCTCCATAATATCACCGTGTGTATCTTCCAAATTGAAAAAATATAATGAGATAGGTACTTTTGTACGTATTATGAGTATTATGACAAAATCTACATAAGTACATAAAGATATGTAATAAACTCAATTTATTTTATCCAACGTTACGAAATTGGAATGCTTTTTTCGTTCTGTAATTATTCTTGATTATCACCCAATTTAATGTTCCCCCGCGGATAATATTGCCATATAAGAAATCTCAACCCTACGAGGGTGGGACCGCTAAATGTGCTTCGCCGATCCCTATTCGCTAAAATGGAAAAAACAAAGGATCCTCGATCAAGCAAAATTATATCGTATGCTTGCTATTTTAAAGCTTAGAATCGTGTTTTTATTCCATTCACTTAATCACCGCTGTCTCCCACATAATACGTATGTATTATACTCGGACTTAGGCCTTTTTTTTAGCAAAAAGGTCGTTCGTGACGCCTCGCGGATTCAAGATGGCGGTGTTTCGCTGCGGGGTTTTGGCATACCTATTTTACAAAGTTATTACGAAAAGTTTTGCTTTTGTATAAAAAACTTAACAAATTATCAAACATCAATTTTACTGACATTATTTATTTTTTAATTTCGTCAAAGGTTACACATAATTTAAGGTTAACTAATAAACAATTCATAATTTCAGATATTATTTTCAAACATATCATTAAAACATATTAATTCGTCTTTATGTATTATTGAAAAACATAATTTTGAATATTTTTATTCAAATAAATTTTCAAAATTCTGTAAAAAACACAGGTATTTTGCATGGTGTTGATTTTCTGTTTTTAAAATGCTTTTGTAATTTTATCGCATTATACTCCCTTGGCACTTAATTATAAGTATGTTAGATTCTATTGTTATTTTATTATTAATCAAAAATCGTTTTCATTTTGTGACATATGAAATCAACTATAATGTTTTCATTTAATTACTGGGTGTTAATAATAACTGGAAGGAACTATATTTTACCTCAACATTCATTTTGATTTTATGGTTACCCCGGAGCTAACATTTTAATTTTATCTGGAATAGATATTTCTCAAAAAATAAGAGATTTATAACTATTTTTTATCCATTAAACTTAAATTTTAAAGAAGATATCTAATAAAAAAATGAAATTTTAAAATATGTTATGTTTTACAAGTTTTCCAAAATGTTTTAATATATTATTTAGAGTTGTAGGTATCGTATAGTGAAATACTGCATTAGTTTTAAAAATAAAAAAAATAATTTTCAAATATGCAGCTTTCTTATAAACCAGCTGCTTGTAATCGGATCCAAACCAACATTGATTGTTAATCGATTTTTAGTGCTTCCGAAATCGATATCTTGTAATCGATATTCCTGTTTGTTGATGACCAGCTGTTTTTTAAACCGTTTACAATATTTATATGAGAGTCATTACATTAAACAGAAATCATTTCATTATTATTGTTTCATGTAATAGATGAAAGTTTAAAAAAATGTTCTTTTAGAAATCCAGCGATAAGCAATGTATCATTTGACAACAAATCATAAAAACCTACACTTTAATACGAAATCGTAAATCAATTACAGTTATTTGACTTAAGCACTTTTTTCTGTTTAAAATAATGTCTTAGTTGAAACTTTTTTATAAAAAAAATCGTACAAGTTGACATTTCTAGTATAATAGTGTTACTTTATCTAAGATTAAAACGCAATTGCCTTGTAAATCAACTTACATCGAAAGTCAGAGTTCATTGATCGTTTCCAAACTGAAAATTGAAAATCCAAACAGCCCAAAGCTAATTTACTGTGAACATGTCACCAGTTTCACTTCGGAACGGCCTAACGATACATATCACCAGCTAAGTTGCAGTGTCGAAAGAATATTCGATATTCGGAGAGCGTTGGTTCGGATGCTTGTCTTTTTGCATCGGCCGTGGCCGAGTTAGAGGTTGTTCTATTTTCGATTGGCGCCATTTTTCGATGTTATGGTTAATTGTGTACAATGAAAAGAACTTCGCCTTCGCCAATTCTGTAACAAATTTTCGTGTTCACCATGAGGATGTTCTTGAAGTATTGCAGTTATTCTTTATGGTTACATATTATAAAACAAAGTCACTTTTTGTCCGTCCCTATGTATGCTTTAATCTTTAAAAATAAGCAACGGATTTTGATGCGGCTTTTTAATAGATAGAGTGATTCAAGAGGAAGGTTTTTATGTATATAACATGTATAGTATAGCCGTGCGAAGCCGGGGCGGGTCGCTAGTAAGTTATAAAAATTAAACAGCTGATGACATTTTAATTCAAAGTAATGTAAGGCTTGTGATTGAGCTAAGTACACACGCTAAGAGCGAGTGACATCAGGACGCGCCGCCGGCGGACATCCGGCAGCCAGTTACAAACATTCAACGATTTTAACAACAACATTTCTGCATATTTGTACTTTGAGACTTAAAGTGTTACTTAGTAATATGACAGGATGCAGATAATAGTATTTTTTTATGGTGTAAGACAGCGAACAGACACACGGATCTCCTGATGGTAAGAGACAACCGTGGCCTATAGACACCATAGATATTAGATCTTATGTACAAGTTTAACCGCTACCCTACCCTCCAGACCGAAACACGACAATGTTATTATGGCGGCAGGAATAGGTAAGATGGATCCCTACCCGGGTGAGTTGCTGCACAGTACTTTACCACCAGTGGTCTAAGGTCTTGTTGGCAATGACCTTCATAACCTATGCTCGCCTTTTACGAGATGCCTGGTAGGGAGGCAGTTGGTCTATTCTACACAGAGGACCCGGACCATCACGGGGAATATTCTTAAAAATCACTTGAAAAGATATATAAAATTACGCCTATATATACCAAAGAGTAGGCAAAGTTGCATTATTCACCCACGATTGGTCAATTATATTCGGTTGATTGAAGGTTGCCAGTCGTCGCCATATACAATTACAAGTAAGGTTAAGTTTTTCAAATAGACTGAAAAAACTCATAGAACCAGTTGCCCTTCCCGGGATTTGAACCCGGGATCTGGGGTGTCTAAGTCAAACGCCGACTACGGAAAACAACAGAGGCGATACAAAAACATATTGCACTCTTAATAGTAAAGTGACGTAATACAAAATATATCGCAAAATACCGTAGTAGCATAAAACTTTAAGTACACAGTGGCGGTATTATAATTTTGGAGCGATTTTTCGAGACAACCTTAGCGTAAAATAGACAAGTAATATATTTAGCACTAATCTATAAGTGAACTAGCTGACCCAGTGAACTTCGTTTCACTGGATACATGAACATCAATCACACGTTTGACAGGTAAGAACAGTTTGTTTGGGAAAATCAAATTGTCGTTTTTAGTATTTTCCTCGCAATTTTGTTATATTTTTCATCGTTTAAACCTTCACTGGACTTTCACGAACATTTCAAGACCAAAATTAGCCAAATCGGTTCAGCCGTTCTCGAGTTTTTGCGAGACTAACGAACGAAAATTCATTTTTATATATATACGAGGTATAACCATGCATCATGTTGTCTATAGGCCGCGGTTGTGTTTTACCATCAGGAGAACCATGTGCGTTGTTCGTTGTCTTATCTCATAAACAAATCCGTTAAGTGCGAGTCCTCATAAAAAACGGTTCCGTACCATTATCTATAGAAACGGCAAACAAATTCTCGTTTGTTGTATGGGAGCATTCATTTATTATGTTCTAATTTAATATTTGTAGTTTTACTGGAAACAGAAATACATCATCTGTGAAAATTTCAGCTGTCTAGCTATCACGGTTAATGAGATACAGCCAGGTGGTAGACAGACATATAGACAGACATACAGACAAGTCTATGTAATAGGGTATCGTTTTTAAAACTTTTATTTAACTTGCAATGTATGTATGTAAGTACCTATGTACGTAAGTATGTATGCTCGGGTGGGATCTTAGAATTCAATTTTGAAGTAGATATCTTAAACCGATTGAGCTGAAATTTTGTATACACGTTTAGTTTGGATGATAATGCACGATGGTACATGACATAATTCTAAATCCAATATGGCGGCCCAACCAAGATGGCGGAATAGTAATTTTTAAAGCACTTCTACAATATGGGTATAAAATGAAAGGGTTTCTTAAAAGCAACTCGAAAAAAAAATGCTTTTTCTAAAAAGTTTCTTTTACTATCAATTTATTTACCCTTTGGTTATAGAAACCTAAAAAAACAATATGAGAGAAATATGCCGCTGTATAATGCACAAAGACCAGGTAATGAAAACGATGTTTTCACATCTCAAGTCGACATTTTCCCTCAAAGTAGTGTAAGGCTAGTGATTGGAGTAAGTGTATAAGGTAAGTGCAACTCGCATTAAGGTTGTGGCGCCGGCGGACATCCGCCAGCCAGTTACAAACATTCAACGCTTTTAACAACGTAAATATTCGCGCATATTTACACCCCACACGACATGACATGAAAACGTATTATAACTAGCTGCCCCGGCGAACTTCGTACCACCCGCACTTAGGGGGTATGAAAAATAGATGTTGACCGATTTTCAGACCTACTGAATATGCATAAAAAATTTGGTAAAAATCGGTCAAGCCGTTTCGGAGGTGTACGGTAAGTAACATTGTGATATGGAAATTTTATATATTAGATAATTCATTTTTTTTGTCGTGTAAAGAAAATTCGAATGCCTCTGTGGTGTAACGGTACGGTAATTCAATTCCCAGGTCGGGCAACTTTTCTTAAGAATGTTTTCCAGATTTTTCTGAGTAAGCATTACATTGCTCGGGATTGGAATGTGTCCGAAGTGACGATATATTTTTAAGCGTCTCTCTATTCATAGTTTTGGACCAATTGCGGTGCCCTTTAAAGCACTTCCCGTTTCTAGTAGGTTTATCTTTATTTACATTTTTTATCCAATTTTAAAGAAGTGGAGGTTTTCAGTTATAGCCTCTCTGGTGTAACGGTATAGGTCTCGCCTGTTAAGACCGTTAGCCACGTAGGGTCCCGGGTTCAATTCCCAGGTCAGGAAACTTTTCTTAAATGTATTTCAGATTATACATTGCCCGGGATTAGAATGTGCCCGAAGTGGCGATAGGCTTGTCACTTATCTCATCACAGCCCTAGTACCTTGGCTAATCGTGAGTGTGTTCTTGTATATCTAGTGGACTTACGAGTCGTGGATATACTAGCACCTGTCTCTGCCTACCCCTTCGAGGATAATAAGCATGAAGGTACTTCTTTTACGTTCTTAAAGCGAATGAATTATAATCCTATAACCTTTATAGATTTTCGATCAATAACCACATCGGCAAATAAGATGATATCTCCCAGATAAAAAGTTAATATGAAGGCAAACCACGCGTTCGGAACATAGAAAAAAGATGGATGCCTGTGAATAATGTTCGGTCGCGAACTGTAGTAATGGACAGCACTAAATATTACAGCGAGGGAAAATAAATTACAGCACTTTTTCAGACCCACAAAAAGTACTGTTTTCTCTTTCTGTAGATCTCGGAGTGGAAAAAGTTTAATATGTTACCCTGAACGCTGATTGTGTGAGGGTTGGAGTTATATTAACAAACACACGTACATTTGTTATAGTTTGTTTTTCGCGTGGTGCAATCCAGTTGGAATTTTTATAGCACAGGATTGTTGCTATAAAGTGTAAATACCAGTCATTCTTAGGGCTTTTGAGTCCTAAGCCACGCATCTGATTTTGAATATTAGAAAATTTCATATTTAGTGGTAGTTATTTTATTTAAAGCTTTTATTTAACTTGCACTGTATGTATGTAAGTATGTATGTTCGGGTGGAATCTTAGAATTCAATTTTGAAGTAGATATCTTCATCCGATTGAGCTGAAAATATAAAATTTCAGCTCAATCGGGTTTTGTTTGTTTGACAATGTACGTGATGTCAATCTAAATCCAATATGTCGGACCATCCAAGATGGCGGAATAGTTGTTTTTAAAGCACTTCTACAATAGGGGTATCAAGTGAAAGGACTCTTTGAGAGCAACTCGAAATATAATAAAAGCTTTTAATTTATAAATATTATTATTGAAAAATATTAGCGTTCAACCCTTCTCCTACACATAAACTATAAGTCTGCCAAATGTCATACTTTTCTGTCCGCGCAATTTTCGTAAAAAATGGTCTAAAGTTTTTACTTCAACTATTAATATAATGATTTATAAACAAAGATCGGTTTTATTCACATTATATTATAAATACGTAATTTTGTGTGTATCTTTGTTCCTCTTTCACAAATAACTACTGGGCGGATTTTAATGGACATTTACAATAATATAGATTTTACATGAAAATTACTTTTTAATTAAACGAATAAATCAAATGGGGGTAATGTTTTCACGCAATAGTCAGCTAAAGTCTAGAATCTAAAGATTTCAGCTTCAGCTAGGCAACACATCAATAACTCAATGAGGTATTCCCGTCTCGGATTCCCGGGTTCAATTCCCAGTTTGGGCAATTTTTCTTAAACGTTTTTCACATTATTCTGAGTAATTACATTGCCCGGGATTGGAATGTGTCCGAAGTGGCGATAGTCTTGCCACCTATCACATCAGGGCCCTAGTACCTTGGCTAATCGTGGGTGTTCTTACTAGAACTTTCGAATAGTCACATTGAAAGGTGCGTTAAAACAGCGTAGTAAAGTCTAAAGCAAACGCACTTTCGTATGAATTTTTTTTAGCTGTAGGTATTAAGCAAAAATTTATAGGCTCCTGCCTGCCTGCCTATTACTATCTTACCATCAGGTGCACTGATTGCTCGTAGATATAAATAAACATTATATTAATATTATTACTGGACAGGTTACACAAATTGATGTAACCCCAAAGTAAGCAAATTAAAAAATGGCAAATAAATAAATATTAGTGGACAAATTACACAAATTGATCTAACCCCAAAGTAAGCAAATTATATGCTTGTATTATGTGTGTTAGACAACGTTACTAATACAT
>DVZL01003502.1:0-13921 GCA_018236625.1 Lasaia peninsularis
ATGAACTATGGTGTGAATATAGCAATTACCCGCCCGCCGGTGCTGCCTCTAGCGGATTTTTTTAAATCTTCCCAGGAAAAAGGCTAATTATTGAAGTACCAAATCGAGCGAGAATTGAAATGTCTATTCTAATCGTCGTAATATTACGTTTTATGAATCAATCTCATAAAAAATCATAAATTTCGAATTATTTCTCTTTGATTAGACTTGCGATAAGTATTTTCGAATTTGGCGCTTCTTTTAAAGTTTTCCCTGTAGCTACTATGGCGCTACCCTTATTTATGCGTTTTGACGGACATTTTTCCTAAATACAGATGTTCCTCCTTACCTATACCCTCCATAAGCAATAGGAATCGGTTGTCAAAAGCCGAAAATAAAATATCCATCAAAACAAAAGTAAATCATATAGTATCAAAAAGTAATCATATAATATCCGAAATAGTAACAAAAGTGATAAAAATAGTTCTACTTAATTACAGGTTTCAAAATCAAACTCTTTAATAAATATGACGAAAAAGGATATTGGTGATCTGGATTTATATGGCATTCTCGGTATCCAATTGTCTGCTACTGAATCAGAGGTATTTAAATCAATAGTATCCATTTAGTTTCTAATATTTAATCATGGCAGTAGTTTTAAGTTTCTTTAATATCTGTTACATTTTATTCAACAACTCACAACTTTATTCAACTGCAACAACTCTTAACGATGTTCATCCTGTTTTTTGTTATAGAATTACTAATTTAAATACGAATTATAAAGCCTTTCAAACTAAAGTGCAGTTTTCATTTTAGAAAAACATTATGTCGATTTAGTTTACCGTCGGAGCTTTCCAAAGATACTTATTATATTAAGATCCTTTTTATTGCTCTAGTCACCAAAAGTGTGTTAGTTCCCAATTCTGAATTCCTATTCAATAACATAAATATATATTTTTTCAGATAAAAAAAGCATACCGTAAAAAAGCATTACAGTGCCATCCTGATAAAAATCCTGATGATCCAAAAGCTGCAGAGACATTTCACCAACTATCAGAGGCCTTAGAAATCCTTACAGATGTATCAGCTCGTGCTGCGTACGACAAAGTTTTAAAAGCCAAGGCAGCAGCTAAATTACGGCATCAGGAGTTAGATAGCAAAAGACAAAAGCTTAAAGAGGACCTAGAAAGGCGGGAAAGGGAAGCTGCATCTGGTACTAAGTCAAACTTAACAGATGAACAAAAATTGGCTGCAGAAATTGAACGATTACGGAAAGAGGGTAGTAGACTTTTACAAGAAGAACAACGAAGAATGCGAGAGGAAATCAATAAAACAATTAGTAATCTAAATGAAACTGTGTGGGACTCAAGCCTTAACAGGATAAAAATATCTTGGAAAGCTGATAAATCAGATCCAGGCAATGGTGGATATAGTGAAGACAATTTAACAAGGTTTTTAAAAAAATATGGTCAGATAGTTGCTCTGATAATTTCTTCAAAACGAAAAGGCAGTGCTTTAGTGGAATTTAGTTCAAAAGAAGCTTCAGAAATGGCAATTGAGTTTGAAAAAGGTAGTTCTGTTTTGTCATAAAGGTTGAAAGGTAAAATTGAAATGCAATAAAAAGAATGGATATGAGTCTTAGAGAAGTTTCTTAGGTTTGCAATTGTTTAGTCCAAGTTGTGATATCAATAGTAAACGTAAGTGAAATTATCATTCTGCAAAGTAATACCTGATTCTATCAATTATATGAGTATTATAATAATCTGACTCTTTCAAATATAAATATAAATATTCTATTATAATTCTGACTCTTTCAAATCCTTGAGATTAGTACAACACCCTCATCCATTCCCAAATTTTTTAAAGATTGTAAGTCTAGGGCAACTAAGTTTATTTATAAAAAATATTATTTTTGTTTAAGATTCCTAGAAGTACAACTAGAATCCACAGTAAATGTGTGTGTTGTGTTTGCAAAAAGTGATTAAACATCTTTTATGCAATTTATCCATAACTTTGTAAAAAAGTTGGTTTAAGATATGTAAGATAATACAAAAGATAATGACCATTTGCTGAGACCATCTGTCTCCATATAGTGAGACTGGATGAGATTTTTTGTATATGTATTTACATGGGCGCCGGCTTGATTTTTTTTCAGCAAGGTGCATATGCGTCTTTAGTAAAAAGTACCTACTTTTTCTATTATCTGATCTGGCTGCTTTTTATCGAATACTGTATGGAAAAAATATGTGATTTTTCTAAATACTTTTTTTCTGGACTACCGCTGGTGCCCCTGTGTATTTATACAGTTGTATATATTCCTAAAAGGTGCTTCTGTTGTACTATTTTTTAAGTAATAATACTATTATTTCATTCTCTTATGGTGTAATGGTATGGCTGTCGCCTGTTAAGACCATTAGCTGCATAGGGTTTGGGGTTCAATTCCCAGGTCGAGCGACATTTCCTAAATATTTTTCAGATTATTCTGAGTAAACATTACATTGATAAGATGGATTGAAATGTGCCCGAAATGGCGTTAATTGGGTTTACTTACATTTTAGGTTTGCCAGAAAATCCACTTACATTGAAGTGGGTTCAAGATAGGCCCATTCTAACAACTAAGACAGCAGCACAAAGTTCCTTAGTATCAGACAGAGATTATGAATCTTTAGTTTTGACAAAAATGAGGCAAGCTGCTGAAAGGCAAAGGTTAATAGAAGAAATGCTGAAAGAGGATCAAGAAGGAAAGTGAAAGATTATGAGAGCTATTTGTTATAATATAAGTGACAATTCTTATTTTAGTTTTTTATTTAATTAGTATTCGCTATTTTTCTTTATAAGATTTTTCGAACATTTTCCATTCTTTCACAAATTCTGACACTTTTTTTCTTTGTACATCTCCATACTCTCTTTGAGGGTTTTTCCATAAACTATGGTCCAGGTCCAACATGCCTCCTATGATTTCCTAAAAAAAAGTAACATATAAAACAAATATTAATGAAGAGTTATACGTCTCTGAGATCCATGAAGATTAAACAGTCAGATGCTAAAACATATTTAAATATAGAGTTAATTTTTTATCAAAAATTTATAATGTTTTGATAAAATCAATCAGTTTCAGAGATTAGTGGGTACAAACAGACAGACAGACAGACGAAAATTCTAATAATAATTTATTGCAGTACCATAGCTCCTAACTGAATTAGGAGCAAATTTTATTAAAATTCTGGAATATAATCTAGTGATTACATTCCAGATTAAGTATTTATTTTAGGATTACAAATATTTACCTCTGCAAAATTCCTTGGGAATAATTGTTGATCTTCAATAACATGAGCAAAACCTGGATCCATCCCAAAATCAATCCAAAAGTAGGGCAGACCTTTGGGAACACCTTTTCTAATATTTTTTCCTTTTAACTCTACCACTTTCTTGTTCATTGACCATTCAGCTTCACATTCTAATAGAGCCTTCTTAAAATATATTGAAGCCATATCTCCGACATCTCTTGGTAAAGGTACACAATTAATAACCATGTGTGGATACCTGTGCAATCTTGTTGCTGTTTCATAAAATACTACATCTTGATTTTTTGAATTAAAGAATTGTGTGACCATATTTCTGATGTTCTGAAACAAGTCATTTAGCATGAGCAGTTATAATAGATATTGCATAAAAATTAAAATCATGATTATCCCCAATTTCTTTGTAAATTCGCAATCAGGTGAGAAGACCAAAAAATATATAATAATAATGGACAATTTCTACAAATTGATCTGACTACAAAGTAAGTGAATTACATGGTTGTGTTATGGGTGTTAGCAACAAAACACATCAATACTTAAATAAATGCCAAAATACATTTAATAAACCAGACACCGAAAAACAAGCATTTACATTCATCATACAAATGCCTGTTCCCATTGGAAATCAAAACTGAGCCTCCCAAATGGTGATACCTCCCAGAAGGTATGCAAATAAATAAAATTGGACTGTGTATATAATATTAAAATAGTCATTCTACTAAATGTATATGTATATTATACAAAAATATTTTTCAGAATTTTTGTCTGTCTGTCTTTATGTTTGTACCCGCTAACTTCTGGGCCGATTTTGACTGGACTTTCACTGGCTGCTGATGTTAGAAGAAATGGCTTAGGTTATTTTTATTTTAGAAATGTATAAAAAATAATTAAATAAAAGCAAGGACCAAGACCGGCCACAGCCAGTACTATATATATACAAAAATTATGTACTATTCTTATCTGCCTACACTGAAAAGAACTTGACGTGCAGGTGTATAAGTATACTATGTACATTGCCTATGCCTGTTAAAGATGGTTCATTGTCCATCAGCTGAGTTTGGGAATACTTTCAAACTGAAAAACAGCAACTCTACTAAGTTATGAGTTATGATGTCAGAGAAGGGTAGTAATTCAGTTTAATCTTTTCAAGATTTTACCACTGACTGATTATTAATATACTATATTAGATAATTTAAATATAGTTTGTAGTGGAATAGCCACTACAAACTTCAACTACTAATAAAAAAAACAATGATAATTTTAATCCTTAAATAATTGGAAACTTACTAATATTTCTTCCCATATATCTTCATCAACAGCTGTAACACAAACAGAATGTTGTATTGTAGTAATTATACATTGACCTTTTACTAATGACCGTTTTGCTGGAAGTGCCAAGTATACTTTGCTGCCACAATTTATTATTAAATGTTTTAGCATGTTCTTTGAGTCAATACAGTGTTCACAACCCTCCAATGATTTCTCTAGCTTCTTATGTTGATGTATTGCCTGTTGTCTCTCTCTGTCTTCATTTTTAGTCTTTTTATTTTTAGAAATATCATCCAAGAATATATCTTCAAGGTCATCATTTGGATTCTTACTTTTACTAGCAACTTTAGCCAACTGAGCCTCATCATCGAAGTTTGAACCATACTTTTCTTGCTGAAACTGTGAACAAGTTTGAAATATATATACTCTGAAAAGTTTAAGAAGTGCAGACCAGCTCACCCCATCTTGTAATATTATACCAAAATATTCCTTACAAAATCACTTAATAAAATTTACACTATTATGCTAAAGAAAAATATTTTTTATGATTAAACTTTGTAATTATTAAATCAGCTTTTTATTCCTTTGTTAAGTAGAAACCTAAATAAGCCAGAAAAAATAAGATATGACTAACTTGCATACAAAATTAAATGTATGGAGAATCTCTCAAAAACCAGGAAATTGGCATGAAAGAAATACAGGTAATGTAGAAATTAATATTGGCTTATTTGAATACAAACCATTTCTTTCAAATCATATTTATCATCATTCCCAAAGTATTTTAATCTTCCAGAAGGATCATGTGTTTCTACTTTCCGTTTACCAGATCTTCCTCTGGAATCACTTTCAGGGTTACGTATGAGAGGCCTACTATTGCCCGTACTTGTCGTTGATAGTAGTAAAATACCATCGTCTTCACCATCAGGATTATTTTTCATATACTCCCTAGCAGCTTCTAATTTTTGCTTTAATTCTTCAACAAGTTTTACATCACCCAATATTTCTGCCTTTACCAGTTTAGCTGCCAATTTATTCATCTTTGTGGAATCCATAGGTTTATTTACAGATATTTTAGTAGTACTTTCCATTGATGAGCTTGTGTTTGGATCATTGTAACCTTTAGATGTTTGTGCTTCATTGTTTGTATATTTTCCATGAGAACTTTCACTTGAATCTCGTTGATTTTTTCGCCAATTATAGATTTTACTTTGGTGTGTATTCTTGTCACATTCATGTGTCCTAGATGTGCTGGATTTTGAATATCCAAAATCATCATCCACTGGTTTAATAAAAGGCCTTGACTTACGATAACTTGTAGGAGACAGAGGCACTCCAGTACCTCCATCCTTCCAGTAAGGATTAAGTTCTCTTGCGCTTGTTGAAGGATTATATGAATCAATATGTTTTCTATCTTTTGCATCTTGTTTTGGTTTCACATCATCCTTTGTGAATGTTTTAAACGTTCCAGTCATCGACATCCAATCATCACGAGGGCCTGGTTTTTCTACCCATGATTCACCTTCGGACTTACTCGAGGATCCTGAAAGCTATGTATGATAACAATTAAGTGAAACTATTATTTTATTTTACTTTTAATAAGGAAGAATTTTGTGATAGACTTACACTTCTACGACGTTTCTTTTTACTATCTTTCCTTTCTTTTTTGTGTTTATGTTTCTTTTCCTTCATTTTAGGAGTATTGAATTAGCACATTCGTTATAAACGCTTCTTGTGACCAGTTAAAATGTATAATTATATATCAAATTGATATTATCAAAAATATTTTTTCTTATTGGTAATCAAAAATTAGATAAACTAAATTTATAAAAAATATACTACTTTAGTAAAAAAAGTAGTAATTGTGAGGTGTTTAAAAAAAGTTAGACCGAGATAAAAAAAAACATCAATGGCCAAAGCCCAAAACTGGCTATAGTTTCAGGCAGCAGACTATGAAATTTAATTTATATGTTTATTAGTTATTAAGTAGGTATATAAATTACTACCAAAGAGTAGCTACCTACTTTGCTAATGTCAAATGTCAACAAACAACAATAGTTCGTAACCACAGACTAAATGCTATGTTATACAGATTATTAATAACTATAGCTTTTTATTATTATTTAACAATAATAATTTTTCAGCTGATATTAAAAAGATTGTTCTAGCTTGCAAAGTAAAATTTACAGTCAATAATTTTCATACCATCTGAACTTAAGTACCTAAGTCTAAGGATTTCGATTCGCTTACTTTTTTTATTCAAGTTCAAGTTAAGATTACCTGGTTTATATTATGTAAAAGTAGCTTGGCTAATCGTAAGGGTGTTCTAGTATATCTACTGGACTTATGAGTCGTGGATATACTAGCACTGTAGCACACCTCTGCCTACCACTTCGGGGATAATAGGCGTGAAGGTACTTTTTTTAAGCTTACGCAAAGCAAGCCAAGAGCAATACAAGTGTTTGGACTTTTTTTACATTGAATTAACTAATTTCATGAAAATAATAAGGTGTAATTTTTTTTATAAATATGCACCTTCAATTTATAATTCTGAATATCTGAAAGCTAGGATCAACATCACACGTTATCTTCAAACTTCAAGATTGTCGATAAAAACTACGTAGGTACTAAAAATAGTGACAAATAAAGTGATATAGGTATCACACGTGCGCGAAGTAATACTTGATGATTATTCTCACTGGTAAAACTACAAAGTTCCATCAAATTATTATCCATAGATTTTATTATCATTCGTCTCACGATTTTTTATAGTCTATTCCACAGGGCACAGACCCAAATTCTCATTCACTGATTCACATTCCACTTTCCAGTCACAAATTCACAATCACAAAAAATATTTCAAGTGACTGTTGAAGTGATGTGTTGATAAGTGTTTTAAATCACAAAAATATATTTTTTTTGCCTAAACGGAATACTCAGTAAAC
This sequence comes from Lasaia peninsularis, assembly GCA_018236625.1. Taxonomy (NCBI): domain Eukaryota; kingdom Metazoa; phylum Arthropoda; class Insecta; order Lepidoptera; family Riodinidae; genus Lasaia; species Lasaia peninsularis. The sequence goes on from DVZL01003502.1 coordinate 7,493, forward strand.
AAATTACAATTATAAAGAAAAATAACAATTCTAGTATTTTCTTAGCTACGTCGAAAAGCGATTAGTTATTAGTGGATCGCTACCAAAGATCACTACAATAGTTGGGGCAGGGCCATAAGAATTTATTAGGTGAAATTTAATTATAAAAAAGAAGTGATGCAAGTTAATTCTCGTATCTTAGTGGTTTGTAACATTTTATATTAATCGGCTTAATATGTTTATTGTAAGTAGTTTTTAATGACCATTGACATTAACTCCGCTTTCTTTTCCTGTTTGTGTTTACGAATTTTTGCATGCTATTAACAAAATTGCTCTCTAAAGGAAGTTGAATATCTTATGTCATAATAAAATTAATTAGAAGTCTTTTTTATTGTAATTATTTAATTTGTAATATTTATTTTAGGTATAATACAACATTATGTTTTCAAAGAAAAAAAAGAAACCTCTAATTTCTCCACCAAGCAATTTTGAACACAGGGTACATACTGGTTTTGACTCACGTGAGGGCAAGTATGTAGGATTACCGCTACAGTGGGCTTCTTTAGTCGGCAACAATCAGGTAATTGTTGATTATTATTAAGTAAGATTCTGTTTTATTCACTTTTTAATATTTTTGTTGTGACTTAGTGAACCTCACCAAAGTTTAACAAGGCTCAGGTCTGTTGAACTTTGGTGTACAAAACTGCCATTAATATTATGAACTTGGTTTTCAGTGTATCTATATATGTTTTAAATGATTGTTTTTGTTATAATTTGTAGTATTTATTTATAATAGAGAAATATTGACATGTTATACTGACTTTCCTGAATTGAAGTGTTTATAGTAATGGGGCCAGATATGTGCTGTACAGTTGATTTAACATGTATTAAGTAAGACAAAACATTAAAACTGTTCCTTCTCAACTTCTGTTATATGGAACAGTATAAATGTTTTGTTAAAATATTAACAATTACATTTTATACATTAAACTTAATTCTAATTGTTAATTTTGAAGTGAATATGTAACTATATATTCCTTTATACTAAATTTTGGTATTTGTTCTTATAGCAACAATAGGAATACATTATCTACAAAAATTTCAACTTTTTGGCTATCACATATTTATGAGATTCTTACCATATTTTATAAAGATCAATGATTTGATAGTGTAGTATCATATATTGTAGAAAATAATCAATAGTTTGAGGCTAGGAAGTCTACATATTATTCATCTGACATACTATTATGAAATTCTTTATCTTTCAGATATTGAAATCTACAAACAGACCACTGCCTCTAGTGGACCCGTCAGAGATAACACCTACAGAGATTTTAGACCTCAAGACTATTGTTCGAGGTGATCACAGAATTGCATCAGTTGCGTCCATATCACGGCCGGTTTCAGCAAATCCATTAACTCAACCTGTACAAAATGGTGTTATCTTACCAAAAACATCCAATGTGGCACGTTCAAATTCACTCAGGAGCACAAGTCCACCGAGAATAAGAAGAGATCTTCGAAGTCAACCAAATATTCCACCAGTAGTTCCGGAAGAATCTCCACCTGTACCTCCAGCACCCCAACAATACCCCAGCTTACGAAGAGAACAGAGTAACTATGCTTTAAATAAACCCATATCGGATTCTCCTATTGATTGGACACATGGCCATGATCCATCCGTCAGAGCTGCTTCTGAACATAATGAAAATCCAGCTACCATAACTTACCAAAACATACAAAATGCGAATAGTCCGTATCAACATAACCATCCACAACACACAGTAATACAGCCACAACCAGGGATGAATGGGAATAATAATATTGGTAAGTAGAACATTATTTTGCAAATTGAAAATTTGGTATTTATTGTAGTGTGTGTGTGTGTGAAATATACAATATAAAAGAAAGTTGTGTTAGTTACACTATTTATAACTCAAGAACTTTGGTTAAAAATTGCTTGAGAGGTAGCTTACAACCTGGAGGCGGACATTGGACAAAATTTTGTGTGCATATTGGGTATGAGTCTGTCAATATCTATTTTTCATACCACAAAGTGCTGGTTGTACAAAGTTACCCAGGACAGCTTCTTATTTATACATACATTTATAGAATTTGTAATTCTGGAATACTTTAACTTAAAGCTCAAGTTTTTTAAATTGATTATTACAAAAATTACATCAAATAATTAAAATATATTTATGAAATTATTTGAATTCAACAGTAGAATAAAATATACCATTGCATAAATATAATTAATAAATAAATGAATGCTTAAAATTAGTTCTTAATTTATCTTTGTGTTACTTCTGAAATGAAACAATTAATGAATGAAACAGATTTTATATTATTTGTTAATTATACTTTCGTATAAATCATATTAATAATAAGTGTTTTATTATAATTGACATATTATGTCACTTTTTATATTTAACTTCATGGGAATCATGTTCATTGTGGAAACAAAGACAAAAATTGATATTAATTTGAAAATATTAGACATTAATTAGAATTATGAGAAATTAATGTATAATGTGTAAAAATAACTCTTATTATCAAACTGAAAAGTCCTTAACATTCCAATTCATTTGTTTAAAGTTACTTATGATAGATAATAAACAAACAAAATCTTTAATCATAGAGCCTTGGTGGCCTAGCCGTATGCACTTTGGACTTCCATTCGGGTAGTCCAATTTCAAACATTGCAATGTAAGAATGAGTTTTTATAACTTACGTAAATTTTTTGAGTGTTCTTATGGTGAAGGAAAACATTGTAAGGTAACCCAGATTCAGTGAATTAAACCTAATTTTAGTTTCTGGGGTGCAGAGATCAGATAGCAGTTGCTTTGCGTAAAAACTGGTGTCCTAGGCAAATCCTCTAGATTAGGTAGCTGAACCCAACATCATCTGATATAATACAGGATAAGGATTAAAGAAAGAAGATAACATTATTACAATTACCTTTTTAATAACAGTTATGAAAGATTTTTATAATAAAAAAGTTTTTGTTTAATTGTTTTTTAGATGATAATTACTATATTCCTTAAACCTGTTGCATTTTCTAAGCCTGATCAATTTTAAAGATTTGTCTTAGTCTTTTTGGTGATCTGCAGGTAAGTTGTTTAGTTTATAAGATTATTGTGTATATTTTTGCAGGTGATGGTTATATCCCCATGCGACAACCACACCCTGGAACATTGGCAGCGTCACATCTTCCTTTGGCAGCTTCAAAGCATGAGCTACGTTTGACACATGAACAGGTAAGATAACCTTTTACAGCCATTGTAAGCCTTTATTACCAAGATGTTATTTTACTATTAAGAAAAAAACACAGACATCGAGCAAGTGGGCGTTCTGAATGAAATTATTTATTATTGTATGTAAGAATCACACACATTGCCACTGCCAAGACTCAATATTCTTTGCCTACGATGTACAGGACCTGACGTGAAGACATGTATTGCTCATGAACACAATGTCATTGTCTAATAAAATATTTTCTTTTTTTTCTCGTTCAGCAAGAAGGACTCCATCCACACAAAACCTCTTTAGATATTATAAATGTTTAAAGTTTTAGCTGTGATTTTTCTTTAGAATAAGTAAATTTTTCTATTTTTTTTATGGGATAAGACAAAGAAGCACAAGGAATCTCCTGGTGGTAAGAGACGACTGTGGCCTATAAACACCATAGATGTTGTAGATGTGTCCCTGTCTGTTATCGGGCATTTAGACTTTGTGTGCAAATCTATCCACCAAACCGGAAAAAGATAAGTCATTATGGCGGCAGGAATAGGTAAGGCAGTAATGGTCATGTTGAAAGTGACTCAATAGTTACCTCTGCTCGCCTCTTACGAGGTGCCTGGTAGGGAGGCAGATGGTCTATTCTTCACAGACAACCTGGACCAAAGTTTTTTTAACTTTTAGTTTAAAGTATATTATAATATATTAAATTTAATTATTTTTTTTAAATACATTACTGATAAACTATTCAAGTGGATTGATTTGTTTAGCAAATACGCTTTGTGTGTTTTTCATACAGTGGGTTGGGGTTGGGATAGCGGCAAAAAATAGTTTTCTTTTTCAAAATTGGGTTTACATTACGTGATAGATGTATGTACTCTTATGTACTTTATTTTTTCTTTTTATACTATGTAAAAAAAATGTATGATGTTTGACAATTGTGTGGATTGAGTTCTTGTTAAGATATGTTTATTTAGTCTGCATTTTTGAACTTGAAATTTTTGGCTTAACCGATTTTGATGAAACTTTATATGTACACTTGGTGGGTCGCATTATGAGTTATCTATTTTTATACCCGTAACTGTGGGCGGAACGAAGTTCGCCAAAACACCTAGTAATAATCCTACATATTATAAAACAAAGATCTTTATAACCACCCAACGGATTTTGATAAGTACTTTTTTTTAAATAGAGCGATTCAAGAGAAAAGTGTATATGTAGGTATATAGTATGCATAATAATCCCGTTCGAATCCGGGCCGAGTTACTAGTATAAAATATAGTAGAACGTAAACGAGACTAAACTGTTGCCTATACAATTCATCCTATAATCCAATTAGAGAAGAATGTCGCTTGTAAGTTCTTCATGTCGTAGAAGCTGATAGTTCATATTCAGTATTCAATTGAAAGAGGTTAGACCGGACATGTCTACTTTAAGCGCTTTAATGTCTTGTGTTTGTGTATACCGTGGCTTGATTTTGTAAGAGAATGTCAAAAGGACAAATAATGGACTCCCCATATCGAGATGTGAGTCTTTATGCGTTTCTTTATGCAAGAGTATAACATTTATACATTTAATTAGACATGTTCTTTGTTTTTTTTTCTATTGGTCCAAAAGTTGGCGAGTAGAGAATGCTATAAGCATTAAGATCGCCTTTTGTATAACATATTTATAAATATGGTGTACCTGAAGTGATCACTGTCGTCCAAGAATATTCGTAACATTCGTAATAGTTCAAACTTTCTTATAAATTAAAAATGTCAATCTTATGTTTCGTATCAAATTAATTTTGAGGCATTCTATAAAAGAATATAAGAAAACTCCAATGAAGTCGCCATGTTTTCTTTTATATACCGCTAGCTGTTGCCGCGATTTGTCGGCGTTTTCATTGAATGACTTCATTTTATACATTTCTAAAATAAAATTCAAAAATAAAAAGTAGCCTAAGTTAATTCGTATTAGTTCATAGATAAATGTGAATAATATAATAAAACAGAAAAATATAATACATTTTCAATTAAGAAATTCTTTATTCTTGCAAGAAATTCAGATGTACGAGTAAAATTCTTTCGAAAATTCCGGCCCTTTTTTGAAATTTACATTCGTGTATAGAAAGGCCTGAGAAACCAGGACACGAGCTATTTCCTGGGGGCATCCTCATTCAGGCGCTTTCAGGACGCTATCGTACTTCCGTGCCACATTCATATCGGGAACTCGATGTCCGTAATATGACCCTGCGTATGTTAGTCCGATCTATAAATCCATATATAACTAGCTGACCCCGCTGACGTTATTACGTGCCATATATTTTTTTGTTAAAATATTGTTTGGGGTGGACCACTCTCACCATCTATGAAAAATAGATAACCTATAATTCTCAAACCTAACAAGTGTATGTGTAAAGTTTCATCAAAATCGGTTGAGCTGTTTCAGAGGATTGTAGCATTTGACACTGACACGAAATTTTATGTATTAATAGCTGTGACCGCAACTTCGTCCGCGTTTTTATTTAATTTTATCATTTTACACATTTCTAAAATAAAAGTAGCCCAAGTCGTTCCTCATTACATCAGCTGTCTGTCAGTGAAAGTCTGGTACAAACAGACAGACGGACGGACAGACATACAAACATTCTAAAAATACTATTTTGACCTTGTAAACATGCATTTAGTAAAAAGCGGTTATTTTAATGGGTATTACATACAGACACTTAAGTTTTAATTATGATGATGTAGGTGATTATAATATCAAAGCGGTGATATCATTTATCTATAATTTTTTTAACCGCAAAATTGTACGTAAGGTCGCTGACCCCAAGTATGATAAGAAATAGTTTCTTGGTGCGATTATGCAGGTCAAATCCCGCTTATCGCCAAACATTTTAATTCTTAATATACCTATAATTAAAGCACGTATATAACATTACCCTTACGAGCCTTGTGTAAAGTAAAATATCTCTGATTATAAATGCGAAAGTAACTCTGTCTGTCTGTTACCTACGCTTTCACGCCTAAACCACTGAACCGATTTTAATGAAATTTGGTACGAAGATATAACTAAGCTTGGGAAAGGACATAGGCCACTTTTTAACCGACTATACAAAAGAGGGTATGTTTTTACGCAATATAAATATAATATAATATAAATATTACTGGACAAATTACACAAATTGATCTAACCCCAAAGTAAGCAAATTATATGCTTGTGTTA
>DVZL01003503.1:0-13920 GCA_018236625.1 Lasaia peninsularis
GCCCTGTGGTCGGGCTGTTAGACCTTATATGCAAGTCTACCGGCTACCTTACCCTCCGGACCGGAACACGACAATGTGGCACAATATTGTGGCAGGAATAGGTAAGGCGGTGGTACCAATCCGGGCGAGTATTTCCAAGACTCTTCCACCTAGTCAATGTCACGGTGTTGGTGACAATAGACCCTGTGCTCGCCTCTTACAAGCTGCCTGGGTGGAAGACAGTTGGCCTATTCTACAACGGAACCCGGACCAACACGGGGGAAACAACATTACGGTCATGATATATTCTATCATAGCTTCCCAATTATAATTAGAAAATATTCACGAAATAGACGTAGAAGGGGGTAAGACTGATTCTAATTGCTTAAAGGATATTAAATTTCAATTTCGAGGGAGCAACAAACACATAAATCGGATCAATGGATGTTTTCGCGAAATGAAGCGCAGTATGAGCTTCGGCCGCGCATGACTAATGCAGATGATTAGATTTAGCGGACTGGTCAGATCTCCCTCTAATGTACGGAATCAATATGCTAGCCTTTACCTGTTTACTACACAATGTATTTCTAATTTTTCTCCCAACCTTTGGATCGAGGTTAATATGGATATTTTGCGCAATACCAGTACTGAGGATGATGATAGCAAGATCGAAAAAGCGTAACAACACATTTTCTTGCACCTTCCTACTTTAATCTGACATCATGACGTTAATCAGATAATAAGTATACACATAAATTGCAAGTAGAGTTTCCGTTTGGAAATCCCCTAAATTTTCAAACTTTTATCCCCTATTTTACCCTATAGGGGATAAAAGATCGAAAAATTGAAAATCACTTGATCATGGTGAAATTTGGTATGCGTATACTCTAAAACTAAAAGAAAAACAAACGCTGCATTAAATTCAAATATCTCAACTAGATCCAGCGGGAGCACATATTTGGATGCGGACGATGCCAAAGACAAAACAGTTATATATATTGTTACAAAATCACGGTTCCTGTGTATTGGTAAGAGTCAAGACGTGTTAAGAAACATTAAAAGGGCGGTAAAGACGATTTGAATTGAAAAGGCATAGCAAGGCGCTACACATTTCACCGCTAAGTACAATACGCTGTACGCTCCTGCCGCAGAACACAAATTGACTTCCATATAAGAAAGTTAGACTGTATTCGTTTACACCTTAACTTAAGATAAAATATCGATTCTTCGCTAGAGCTTCTTCTTTGGAACTCGTTGTTGAGGAAATATTACATTTAGAAATATCTTTTTATATATATAATGTTATTACAGTTTTGTGTGGTAATTATTTATATAATATGCATGAAACAGATATAGGTAATGAAAACAGTAGACATTACGATGTATAAGCTTATTACAAGTGTATACAACTCTTTTCAATGAAATAAAAACAAAAGAGATGAAACATATTAGTCGAGTCAAATAAATAATAACACAAACAATTAAAATAATGTCACAAACATACTAATCTGTCAGTATTAAACTTGTTTTGTCTATTGTTATTTATTTAGCTAATACACAGAATAAATACTACCTGTGCTAGAAATCTAACATTTAAGAGAATAAACAAATGACAGTTGAGCGATTTCTTTTTATGAAGTTGTTCTTATGGCTGTAATATAAGGGTTTAAAAATAAGTCAACGCTAATTATAAGAATTTTAAAAAAGACAAAACAGTAATTTATTTTGATCTTTCTGCATTAACTCCTTCCTGCATCTTTTTGTACAAATTAAAAGAAATCCTTTTGAATTAGATAATAGTGAGATATAAATAAAAAAGTACCCTCATAGGTAATAATAAATCTAATGACAAATCGCAATGGGTGTATTAATATAGTAATACATGGAGTTATTGTATGATAATTATAGACAGGTAATAACGAAAATATTAAAATAGGAGGACGTTTAATTTAGCATACCATCAACATTCACAGCGAGATAACGAAACTCAAGATCCGACGAAGGTTTCACAATGTAAGCAGCCTTGTAATTACAACTTCTGTAATTACGAACTTGTAGCTAAAGAGAACATATACAGGAGCGATGCTAATCAAGACCCTATTCAGATGCGCCGTACAAGAAAGCAATAAATATAAAGCACTAATAAAATCTCAGTAGCGGAAATAATAATAAAATATTACAAGACCCCAAGATTTTGTCTAATTAATTTTGAATACGCGGCTGCGCTGTCTTGGGAGTAACATACAATGAGTCTTGAAGGTAACGCGATCCGCGAACTCGTTAAATTAGAATTTATGATTGTATGTGAAATTGTTAAAGGTTTCGTTTTATAATACGATACTCTATGTAAAAAGGAATGTTGCCAAAGAGGTTTCATTATAAGAGCTATTTCATTAGACGTATTTCGCATCCGCATATTCGATGATTAAATACTAGATAAAAGATAACTTGGTACGAGTATTGATGACGTTGATCACTTGCTTGTATTTGTAGTTTTAGGATTATTACTATTGCATTTCATTTGCATTATCGAATATAATTTTGAAAAAGAAAAGTTGAGATATTGACAATTAAATCATCTCTGTGGTATGGTGGAGTCAGTGTCCGGATTTGATGCACGTGGACCCGGGTTCGATTCCCGAGCAGTAAAATTTGTTGTTATATTTTTTTTCAGTTTATCTGAAAACATATGGTTGCCTAAGATTGGATTTGTGTCCCATATGGCGACGGACTTGAAATCTGTCACATCATGGAACCTAATATGGTTGGCTAATCAGAGCTTTAATTTTTTTCAGTTTATCTAGTGGTCGTAGATTTTGCAGACAGTAAGATTTTTTATGAAAAAAAAAATTAAGTAGTATGATATAAATATTTTTTAAATTCATACTTATACCGAAAAAGTTATTTTATGTATCTAAATAACTGTCAAACGTGACTAGTGTTGCGTCGTGTCGGTTTGTCACGATCGAATTGTCGATTTTGCTACAATCGAGTGGGCGCACCATATGCCGACCGTATCATATTTGTAATCTGATACAATACCTGTTGCTTTATAACATCATTTGTTCAAAGCCGATTAGTTTCTATCGATTAATTGTTGTAAATGTCAATAGTTTCTTATTATAGATTTTACGTTAGAATTTAAGTTATCATATTCTCAGTAGGTATTTCTTTATTTTGTCTATGTAAAATTTAAAATTAACGATGGACAAAATATGAATTGTGGATATAAGATAATCTCCAGTGACATCAATTCAAAATAATTTATCTAAAACATTTATCTATCACATTTACATGTCACAGAAGTACTAATTATCTGGTTTAGTTAATATTCTGGTTCTCAATTAGAAAAACAGATGAATAGAATTTAGATATTTCCAAAAATTCGTAATCTAATTTAAAAAACCATCGAAATTCGTTTCGAACTTTATACAAAATAACGAGTAAAGAGATCCCAAAAACGTTTAGCACTCAAAATGTTGCTAATATGGATATTTAGTGATTATACAATAATGTAATAAATAGATATTATTTATCATATCATGTTTTTCTTCTTTTTTTTCACTTAATAAATAAAAGGCTTTGGAGGATCAAAGCAAACTTATGCAAAATATAATTTGATTACTAGGGTCCTGCATGATATATGCCTATGATACTGTAGAAATTATAACATCCCTTTTTGTCGCCTGTTCCCACCCCGCCATCGGAAATCCAATAATAATTGAACTTCTGCCCGGTAGACCGCATCCGGCGTCTTGGAGAAATTGCTTATTGATCCCAAATTCTATTCAGAGACAAGCGTTCCTAAATTTATCACAATTATGGCTCAAGTTACTATTTCTTCTAAATATAGAGGAGGTTCTCAATGAGATTGTTTGCTTGTACTCGTATGTGCTACCATAATCGTTTCTACTGGATGAACTAATATTGATGATCATTTCTTAGAGTTCTATACCCAAAAGGTAAAAACAGAACTCTATCTGAGATTTCTGTTCGTCTATCTGTCCCATTTTGTCAGGCTGTATCTCATAAATATAACTAGGTAGATATTTGAAATTTTCACAGATTTTATTATTTCCATAATGACAAATACTAAAAACAGATTAAAAATTATTTATATTTAAAGAGTACCCATATTACGACGAACGTGATTTTTTTGCTGTTTTTATAGATAACAGTATGTGCGGTAGTCTGACACGCATTTGGCCGATTTTTAATTGGATCAAAATTCAAATACTTGTTTTTTGATTTTGACTTAATAATAAGTATTTATTTTTTATCTGGATGACACACATAATTTGCTTACTTTTTTTATTGGTATTTATTTTTTGGTACATTTCGAGAAAGGTTTTCTTTTGAACTGCTCCCGCCTCTTTTTAACCATTCGCTCGTCTATTCCAAGCCTTATCTTTATCAAAGAAGCTACCAAAGTTATTTTGGTGAATTGCGATATCAATCCATAAAAATATTTCGACGAATGTCGATACAAAGAATCATTTGCAACTGCTATTTCGATTGTGGTAATAAACTATCTACGTTACAGTGAGTATGATCATTAAGATGTTTGTTTACCACGAGACCACACACGAGCACCAGACGTCGAAGCCATTGAAGCCATACTGAACTGATCGCAGGATATCGTATTTATGTTGCTAATATCATATTAAGTGCTAATAATTTGACTATCTTATGAAACCTTTGTCTTGTTTTTAATTTAATATGTGATATTAATTGATCGTAGCCTCGGTGGTCTGGTACGCACTTTGGGCTACCATCTCACTAGTACAGGTTCAAATCCCGCCATGTACAAATGAGTTTTTCTAACTTAAGGACATTTTCTGAGGAAACCTCCTGTCATATCAAGTGAATATCGTCGGCTAATGGTGGGTGCATATGTACCTCTGCAATTTGTCTTGTGTTGTTAACTTATGTGTGTCTATTTGTAATAGCACAGTATACCATCGGATAAATCTTTTTTTTCTACAGTAAGTTACTTTAAACTCTTGCTTTAAAAAATGGTGTTTTTTTATTGAGCAACAAATTTTATTACTTATTTTATTTATATTAGATTTTATTCACGTCAATAATTTCAGTGTTTTGCGAGTAAATATTATCTGATTATCACATTAATATTATGAGTATCGTTTTGTTAATTAAATTTTTTTAACTTTTAACCTCTCCTCATATACATTTCAGTTGTCTTTAACAAAAAGTTTTCAATTTGTTTTCTATTGATTGTTTACTATAATAAGCATTTTATTTTTATATTTTTTGCAACCCAATCTTTAATTGGTGTGTCGGTATGTAATATTAAAATAACCCCTTTATACTTTGTATATTAGGTACCTACATAATGCATATACATATTATAGAAGGTACATATACCTTAATAATATTTTTTATAATTGTAGTCTGTATGTCTATCCATTTGTCTGTATATCCGTCTGTCTGTTTGTACCCGTTAATCTCTGAAACGGTTAGATTGATTTTGACAGAAGTTTCTTTAGCAGACGGCTGATGTAATAAAAAACAGCTTAAGCTACTTTTATTTTAGGATTTTAGTTTGGAAATGTATAAAATAAAATAATTCAATAAAAACGAGGACAAAGTCGCGGGCACAGCATACCTGTTTACATAAAAGTTTTATTCGTATATAAATTCGTAAGTATATAAATAATTATTTACTTACTCTTTTAATTGTATATAAATTCGTATATAAATAGATAAACTCGTCCTAACTTTTTACAACTGTTCGATTGACCCATTCATTTCGTACTAGTTTGAGCACTTAGACCAGATTAAAAATATACAAGCATCTTTTTTTGTTTATCTGTAGCACCTAATTACGAATAGTTTATTTCGTGCGCTAAACCGCGTATCTTATTAGGCGATTTAAACATCAAAACAAACACTACATCCATTGAAATGTAAAGTTATTTCTCCTTTCGATTTACGAAGTCAATAAAATCAATCTTGTTTTCGTCTGCCGAAACGTCCGGCGAGGCGTGAAAGATGATTCCGCTTATATTAGGGTTACCAACTGTTGGCAAGATGCAGGACAGATAGTCTGAGTTTTCACTGTGATGTCGTAAGCTGTATTATCTTCTGTAAAAAAACTTAAAGTTGGACTATTTCTTTAATGTTATGTCAAACCATACCTAAATAATTCCTTCAATAGATATTTTTTATTGCACACGAAATAGCAGATGAAAAAACCAAAACTTTAGAGGCCACTTTTACATGAATATTTCTATTCATATTGTACATGTAATTTTAGAAAAAAATCACCAAAACCCAAGGAAATATTACGTATATATTTTTTTATTTGAAACTTTCCATTCTTCTATGGAATTTATGGAACAGTCCAGACATATAAGCGTGAGTCAAAAGGTCAAAAGCCGTGAATAAGAAATAAAGAATCATATTTGCGTTTTATTTTTTTTATCTACATAGATAAAAAAATCCTTGCCATCTTTACACGATCAATAAACTTAATGCTCTCTTTTCTTAGTACCGTCGGCTTAAAAAAAAATAAAAAACTAATATAGTACAAAATCTGATAGTTTTCAATATTTGAACCCTCCGTAGAAAAACAATTAAATATTTAAAAATAATCTAAACTAGAGAGATTATTTTATGATATTACTAGCTGACCCGGTGAACTTCGTTTCACTGGATACATGAACATCAATCAAACGTTTAACAGAGAACAGTTTGTTTGAGAAAATCAAATTGTCGTTTTTAGTATTTTCCTTGCAATTTCGTTATATTTTCTCATCGTTTAAACCTTCCCTGGACTTCAAAAATTAAACTTAATTAAATAAGTAAGAAGACATTCGGACAAAAATTAACTTTGTCCTAATTTATGTTATATATGTATTTGGGATATTCTTTTATTGACGTCCTTTAAAACACAGGACGTGTGGTAACACTATTTTATTCTCTCATTTGGTACCAAACAGGCATTTCATGCATTAAGCTTCGCCGGTTTATCGACTTATTGGTTTTTATCGTGAATTCGTTTGCTTGTTTATCTTGTCTGTACGTTATTACAAAGTTATTATTACCAATTAGAAGTGTTTATTAGGGATGTTTCAATGAATCAAGATTTTTTCATTATATTTCTTGGCAAAATAAATACATTTTATCCTATAGCATAAGTTTTTTAGCATATTAAACATTAAAAAGCACAAAGGAGACAACAAATAAAGAAAAAAATATAAAAAAACTGTAGACGTTTGTAGATTTAATATAAAAAAAACTGTAGTGATTGAAGTTTTCCATCACTTAGTCTTAGTGATTGAAAACTTCAATCACTCGTATTGACTGGTGGTATTTGCCACTGTCATATGTAGGCGGGAAGCATATGCAAGAGATTTAAAACACTATCGCTAGGTTGGCAATACATCTTTAACATCTTTGGTATCTTACGCGACTTGCATTATGTAGGTATTTTTGTTCTACAGTAATTTTAATGCAGCAAAACTTCAAACGACCGACTTCGAGTTATCGATGTCTAAATACATAAACACTTTTTGTTTTGTATGTATATTTCGAAAAAACACTGAACCAATCCCTATTTATATGGAACAATCATTGAGCTATGCAAAACATAAGACACATATAAAAAAACAGTCAAGTGCGAGTCGGACTCGCACGTAGAGTTCCGTACATTATCTATAAAAAACTGATTTTTTTATGTGGGATCTCCGTGTAATTAATTTTATTCTGTTTTTAGTACCTATTTGTTGTTAGAGCGGTAACAGATCTAGATATCACGTCTCATGAGATAGTCTACTGACAGACAGGTAGCTTTTTGCTTTTAATTTATTGTCAATTGAAAATAAACCAGTAGAATAAGTATCGGCACAGATAAAACAGCGAGAAGTACCTAGCTAGTAGGTATGTGTAAAATCGACATGACAATAAAATCGCAGACCCCTCGACCTGCGCGTAATATAATAACCTGGCATAAAATTGACTTAACCGTTCGTACTTTTGCTTATTCCACTTTTGGATAAGTGTATATATATATATACATATCAGCGTGAACACCCGGATATATAGATTATGTATGATATGTATATTATATTACGATTTTATATACACTTATAAAATCGTTATAGAAATGTCTGTTTAATTAAGGTATATTAGAAAGAACATTCAAATATGTTGTCTTCTGTGGCTAGGCGCCGGTATCCGACTTTGACGCACGAGGTCCCGGGTGCGATTCCCGAGTAGAGCAACTTGTTCTCATAATTTTTTTCAGTTTGTCTCAAAAACATAACTTTGATTGATATTGGATTTCATGTCACATCTTGAGACCTAATATATCGTTGACTGATTGTGGGTACATATTATGTACGTCTGTATTTAAAGCATTTATTTATTTTGTTTATATCACTACAAAAATTTTTAGTTAAGTCGCAGTATCTAAAGGTGGCAAGTCAACGAAAACCCTATCTGGGGTTGGATGTAACTTTTTTTAGATAAACTGAAAAAAACATATAGAACAAGTTGAGCCCTAATTGAAAATCGAACACGAGGTCCCGCCTCGTGCGACAAAGTCAGACAACATATACGTTGAACGACACACGCGATATAAACCTACTCGTAGTAAAGTATAAATATTTCATATGATATGAACCAATTTTTTATCGTCATAAACTGATCGAAAACCACAAAAATGTAAAAAAAATCAAAAACTTTTAATTTCCAAACGATCTGGGTTTGCACACTGAAATGCTTTTTGGTAAATTACATCGAAAATATTTTCTTTTAAAGTTTTTTACTACATTTTTGAAATTCCATTAAGTTTATTAATTTTCGCAGCTGTATCAGAGTTTTCAATTTAGTTAAAAAGAGAACTAAATAAAATAACTAAATGGGTCGAAAGAACCGTTGATTAATAGGTGCAAAAATATGATAGAAAATGTCTTTCAAAACAAAGGCAATTTTAATTAATGTTAATAATGTTAAATTCGATTTAAAATATTATACACAATTATTTTGTAACAGTAATAATAACTTAAAGTTTTTAAAACTACCCTTGTTGTTAGTTAAAATGCACCGCCTGATTATGCACGACTTGACATTCTATAATGTGAAAATATGATTGTCAGTATGATAAAAAATAAGCAGTACCACTTAAAATGTTTCATCATTTGCAATAGAAATTTAAGCGCTGTAAATACAAAATACTGAATTAAATATCATCTAGATTTTTTTTGTTTTTATTTATATTCCAAAAGTTATTGCAACAATTAGCATAAAAAATATATGGGACTATTTCTGTATTTACAAAACATTAAAATCTATTGGTAATTGCGGAGTAATCACGTAATAAACATACGTAAACGAAATGAAAACCTCCATTATGAATTAGCTTAATCAAGTCATAGAATATAACGAAAACTAATTATCTATCAAATCATGGATTATAACGTAAACTTATTATATTATAACTTATTATTACACATTGAAATAATAAATTCGGTCTGTTTGTAATATTAAAATAACTACTTTTTACTCAATGCATATGGATATATACGTGGACAATAATAACATTAATAGAATTTTGTCTGGCTCTCTGTCTGCTTGTTCCGGTTGATCTCTGGAACTGCTGGGCTGATTTTAATGGGATTTTCACTGGTAAATCATTTCATATTATAAAACAATTAGCTTTTTTGTCTGTCCCTATGTATGCTTAAATCTTTAAAAATAAATAACGGATTTTGATGCGTTTTTTAATAGATAGAGTGATTCAAGAGAAAGGTTTTTATGTATATAACATGTATAGTATACCCGTGCGAAGCCGAGGCGGGTCGCTAGTAGATTATATAGTAAGTAATTAAGCTACTTTTATTTAAATAATATTCAATACCCGGACGAAGAAGGGCACACTTAGTAATAAAATATACTATAGGTACTGACACACATGCTCAAAAAAGGCATGCTTGTTAGCATGCTTAAAACGAGCGTATACTAATTACTAACTAGCGTAACATACTCATTACTAGCAATTTTGTGTCACACATGCTACTAATGAGCACTTGGCTCATTAAAAGCATGCTTTCGTGCTAGTAATGAGCACGTGTGTCAGTACCTTAGACGCCAATAAATACGCATTCGAGTAACTCATGTGAATTAAAAAAACACCTTGCCTTTTTTACATCATACTTATAATTTCACTTAAAGGCTTCGCTTTTTACAGCATTATTAGGGCTAACATTTAAGTCACTTATTAACCGACTTCAAAAAAGGGAGGAGGATCTCAAGTCGTCGGAATCTTTTTTTATGTATGTTTACCGATTATTCGATTATTCGTAAGACGCCTGAATCGATTTGTATGATATATGTTCCCATAGTCACCATGTCAAGATCTGATAATGGGATCCTGGAGAAATCAAGGGGATTCTTTAATGACATGTTAATCAAGTTGAAGTCAGGTTTATAATTATTTAAAATATGAATATTTGAAAGTTTGACCAAGGGCCAATGATGAAAAATAAATATCTCTACCATCTCAGGGAGAGTTACACGATAGATACTTAAATCCAACTATTCGACTTGATCCACGTTTGATTGCCGTTTTAATTGTAATAAGTGCAAACGTTTTTAAGATGATAATATTATTATTGCGGTATTCGAACAGAGTCGGCCACTGTCCACTTTCACCGGCGGCCATCTTGTCGTGGACCGTGGTCGTGCGTGCGCGCAGGTCGCTCGCTCATTGAAGAATTGGCACATCTATTGTTGCACATGCGCTGCACAACACGTGCGCATCAATCGCAAAATGCTTACTATGCATTCCTTAAATTTGATTTATATTTATAAATAGCTGTGCCGGTGACTTCGTAAGCGTTTAAATTCAATTAGAAATACAGAAGTAGCCTAAGTTATATCAGTAATTACTATTACTTACACAACTGTTGTATACTTATAATATCAGCTATCTGCCATTGAAGTTTCCTCGAAACAGGCCTAGGCGTTCCAGAGATTAATCGGAACAAACAGACAAAAATTAAAAAAAAAATTATGATATATGCATACATTGTACAAAAGTGAATCAGCCTAACCATTTTATTTCATTTGCTATTCAGACCTAGTATCTGGGTTTTACTTTCTGTCTCACAACACATGAAGGTTGATATTAACACGAAATACGGAAGAAAACGTTGCATAGCATGAAGTTAAAAGTAGGTACTATCTAGAGACACTCCTAATAAATATCTGTCGCTGATACGTAGTATTGCTAACTCATTGTCGAGCCAACCTTATTCTGCGTTTCGTAGAGTTGAAAAAGTCAACAAACCGGCCATATGAGAATAAGATAGATGCTTAATATTGGGGGGACAGGTCTTTGTTACGAGTGTAAACTCCAGGGAGTACCTTTAACTTCACGCTGTAAGCATAATGAGGAGACAAATCGATGAAATGTTTTCTAGATTTAAGTTTTTTAGTGAACTTCTCAGCTGTTCCATCATGAGACCTAACATCATCAGCTAATCGTTGTTCATATTTACCTCTGCCGACCACTTCGGATATATGAGCGTGACGGTATTTATTTATCTTTTAGAAGTAACAAATTGAGTGTACGAACTGTCTGTATAAAAGTGAAAATGTTGTTACCATGTTATTAATATTACATATACATGTCGTGACGTCTGTGCCTTATCAAAAACAAAGTTTAAATTTTATCCGACGTTCAGTATTAATTAAAACATTAAGGTTTCCCCGTGTAGGTACTGGTCCCCAGTGTGGATATACCATTTGCCTCCCTACCAGGCAACTCGTTAGAGGTGAGGATTGGTTAACTGGGTCACTGCATATAAGACCATTGGTGGAGTGCCTGGTAAGGATCCAACTGTTTATCTATTCCTGCCGCCATGATGACATTGTTTTATTTCGTTCTAGAAAGTAGGGCAGACGGTAAACTTGACATCAGGCCTAAATCTATAAAAACAGAAAAAAATCATGTTTGTGAAAATTTTAATGACAGTTGTCTGGGTGCCAGACAAACAGATAGACGGACATCGAATTCTTAATATTCAGGTTTGTGCGTGTCTATTGTAATGATTAACTATAAAAATAAATTTGTGAATATACACCACAATGTGGAAGAATATTAAAAATATACCGTCAAGCACATATCCCCAAAAGGGGGGCAGAGGTATATATGCACCCACGATTGGATTGGGCCTGGCTTCCTCAGGCTTCATCTGATATAGACACGGGATAAGGCTACAACAAGGAAGACGAAGAAAAGGAAAAGATGAAACAATAGAAGATAACAGAGGTCGTAAATTTTAAAATAAGACGATATCTACATAAATGTTATCTTGCCATTTTTAACTAATATTTTACCTTGAAGTCGACCAAATCTCTTTCATTATTAGGGTTCTGACACAAAGGGTAAAAATGAGATCTTATTTACTAAGACTTCACGGTGCCTTTGTCTGGTCTGTTTGTCTCTCTGTCGCCAGGCTGCATCTAATGAACCTTGATGGCTAGACATTTGAAATTTTCACAGATAATGTATTTCTGTTGTCGATAGATATGGAGTAAAGTTAATATTTGAAGGTGCTCCCATACATCGAAGGATTCGACCCGATCAATAGATGCCGCTATCTATATTTAGATCGCGATAAAGTCTACTAGTAAGCACTTAATATATTCTTAGAATATCTAGATCTTCACTTTAAAATAAACAATTAAAATGATGTAGCACGTGTAAAACGTGGTTATGTTTGCGCCGTTTTTTTAATGACAATAATTTCTACACGGAACCCTCAGTGCGTAAGTTTAACTCGTACTTGACCGGTTTTAAATCCACTCGTGCGACTATTCTTATCTGCCAGACCTTGCCGTTTTATAAGTAATAGATGTTTATGTAAATTGAGTTTGCGGATTCAGGGTTTTCTTATTTTTAAAATACGGGCTGACCTTCAAAATTATCGATTCAATATAGATATTTTATTGCAGATATTAAGTGTTATATACCACATAATTTTCATTTCACACGTCCACGCAAAGGTTAAAAGCGAAAGCATTTTGGGGCCAAGGCCATACGTTGAAGCCTGCAGTAGAGTTAGCTTATTGTTGAATAAAAATGCGTGCACGTACTAAACTCGTACATGTTCGTAAATCCTTATACCTCTGTGCATATTCGCTTATTATCGAAACGTAGCTATTTTTTGGGTTCCGTTTCCAAAGGTACCCTATTACTAAGACGCCGCTGTCTATTACCCTCTTTCACCAGGCTGTCCGTCATGACGTGTGATAGCTGAATAGTTTAAATTTACACAGATAATGTATTTCTATTAAAAAAAAGTACCTTCACGCCTATTATTCCCGAACTGGTAGGCGGAGGTGTGCTAGTATATCCACAACTCGTATGTCCAGTAGATATACTAAAACACCCATGATTAGCCAAGGTACTAGGGCCCATGATGTGATTAAGCATGTCGCCACTTCGGGCACATTCCAATCCCGGGCAACGGAATGTTTACTAAGAATAATCTGAAAAACATTTAAGAAAAGTTGCCCGACCTGGGAATTCAACCCGTGACACTACGTCGCTAACGGTCTGAACAGGCAAAAGTCGTACCATTACACCACATAGACGATAATGTTTTTATAGATTATTAGTCGTGAACGCGAATTCATCCGCGTTTTAATTTCATTATTTTATTTTATACATTTCTAAAATAAAAGTTGCATGTGCCGTTCCTTATTAAATTAGCTGTCTGCCAGTGAAGGTCCCGTCAAAATCGGTAAGCCGTTCCAGAGATTAACGTGTACAAACAGACAGACAAAAATTCTAAAAAAAAAGTTTTTGTATAATAATTATGTACCTCGTAAATATATACACATGCATTTAGTATAAAGCGGTAATTTTAATATTACGTACAGACACTTTAATTTATTTATATATAGATG
>DVZL01003504.1:0-13920 GCA_018236625.1 Lasaia peninsularis
CCCTAAAAACTATGAAAGAACTTATCTAAACTACACCAGCTACTTTTGTATCAATATTTATAATTACAATTAAAATCATCGACCAAAACTGAGCATTAATTGTTTTTTTATGAATCCATTATCTTTATATGTATATATGAAAATGAATGTTTGTCTGTATGTCATCGATGAACTCAAAAACTACATGACCGATTATTATGAAAATTGGTGTATATATATGTATTTTTCCACGGAGAAGGTTTGTATTATATGCTCTTTGATGTCATTCGCCACCAGTTGGCGCTGGCGTAGTGGCGTACAGCTAGTTATATATAAAAAACAAATGGTTCAAAAACATATCTCAGTATACGTCGAGCTTTACCACAGTGTAGTTTAATCGACTTCCCTTATTAAACAGTCAGTCTAATGCGTTGTACCAGGACCGTATTATAAACAACGTTGGAACGGTTTTCCTTGGATACGTCTTATCTAAAGTTACAGCATCTCTGGTACCAGTAAATATTTGAACCGTTGGTTTAATCTTTCGAATCCGGAAACTTGGCTTTGAATAGGAAATGTATGGGAAATGAGAAAGGAGGACACAACGAGGTAGGTACATACTGTTAATTACGCTTAAAAAGTTGCCTGGCCTGGGAATTAAACCAAGTAGGGGACAAAATAATATTTATTTATTTATTTTCTCGTAATAAATCTGCAAAGTAGTAGAGTATTTTTATTTGTACGAAACGTCGATATTCAAACGATACCAATATTTTCAATTCCACGACGTCAAATTATGTGTGCTGGAATTCCCAGCACTTTGATATTTTCATTTGAGTTGACGTAGAAATTTCACAAATCACCTTATACATTTCTGGTTTCCTCACAAAACTTATGTATGTTGCATTGAAAAACGACATTGGATGTTGACATTCTATAATATAACGTTTTTATAAATTGAAAAGATGTGTCACAATACCGCAAGAGCCAATTACTAATTTTCACCACGTAAAACATATAAAACTTTAATTTAAGAATACTTCTAATTATTACTCATGAAGGTAAGCTTGTCCCGAATATGTTCTCTCTCTAGATAGCCCAACGTCTCTTTCTACTACTTATGTGGATTTGACAAAGTCAAAACAAGCCGGCCTTTTGAGTGTGAAACAGCCTCATAACAATGAGAGAGATGTGTAATATTGCGAACAGTTCCTTTTTAAGACTGTAATCTCCAGATTGTATTTTTAGCTTCATGTTTATTACACACGTTGCTTTTCATAGTGTCGTTATGGCGGCAGGAATAGGCAGGGTGGTGAATCCCTACCTGGGTAAGTGTATAGCACTCTATCACCAGTGGTCGTGTTGGTAGTGACCCAGTTAACCTATGCTCGCCTCTTACGAGCTGCCTAGTAGGGAGACAATGTATTTTATATAATACAAGTTGTGCCCGCGACTTCGTCAGTGTTTTTACTTATTTAATTTATTTTATACATTTCAAAAAAAAAAAAAAGTCTGAGGCGTTTCTTACTACATTAGCTATTTGCCAGTTAAAGTCCCTTCAAAATGGGTCCAGCCGCTTCAGAAATTAGCGGTTACAAACAGACAGATAGACAAAATTAAAAAAAAAATTGGTGTAGGTACCTTGTAAACATACATATTCATTTAGTAAAACGTGGTTATTTTAATATTAAATATTTATTGATACGAAAGCATATCAAAAATAAACATTGCATGTGAAAAAAAAGATTAAAAAGTAGAACCAAAAATTGTTTCCAGCTCTGGGTCTACCTTATGTGGAGTTATGGTTGAATAGAGTCGGGAATTTCAAGATTTTTCAGTTTCTTTTCATACAACATAAATCGCTGAAGAGTTTTCCACTCAGCACGCTCTCCCGCGAAAAGGGAACGAATGCAGAAATGACTTTTTGAGAATTATTAGCGTCTTGGTTTGCATTTGAGCGCAAACATTTCTATTTTTCTGAATGAATGTGGAGCGCATTCATTATTTACTTAGTGAAGTCTGGGTGGAAATTTTCCATGTGTTTTGTTGTGCAAAATGTGCACTCGCTAAAGTATTACACGATTTTTGTTATGTGCAACTGTTTGTGTTTTATGTGTGTTTATAACGGTTTTATGTGTGTGCAATAACGATGATATTTTGTTTTAATATTTTTTCGTGCGTGGCATAAATTGAAAGTGGATGTATGTAGGTATCCGGGGAAACCACTGTTGATATTCCATTACTAAATAGCTAGAGTATTATCCGAGGGTGGTGTCAAGAGTCTCCGAAATCGGCGTGTATGCATGAAGAGAAAATGAACGTGGAGGAAGCTTGGAAAGTATACAAGGATCTCGACACTTGGCACTTAATATTCTCTGCCTATAACTCAAAGGACTTGGCGTGAAGATATTTGTGTGTAGATAAATCTCTAGATTTTTTTTAAAAAGGAAAAAACAATAGTAGTTTTAGTCTGACAAAATTGCAAGTACAAGCCCGACTTCACTGCTGTATTCCAGACCATAATCTTTTGTTTGCCAAATTTCTGTCAGATCTGTTCTGATATTCTGGATTGATATATTTATCCGTTTATATAATCAATAAAAAAGTACCTTCACGCCTATTGTCCCTGAAGTGGTAGGCAGAGGAGTGCCAGTATATCCACGACTCTTACGAGTCGTAATATATATATAATATAGAAAGATAGTATATAATAGAACTCCCCTGATTAGCCAAGGTAATCGATATTATTTATCTATAATATAACTAGTGATTGTCTGAGACTTCACCCATGTTTTTTTCCCGTATATTTACTAGGACAACGCCAAATTTTATCAAAATCAGCTCAGCAATTCAGTGTCAGTGTGAAAAACGACCGTGATTGCATTTAAAATAAAAATAAAAAGCAGGAATATGACCTACCTACACCGTACCTTTCTATATCAGATGATGATGGGAATATCTACCCTAGGAGATTTGAAAAAAGCACCAGTTTTTACATTGCCATCTGACTTTTGTAATCTATAAGGGAAATTTGGACTAGCTCTAGATTAGATATAAACGAATCCTGGGTTTCCTTCACCGTATTTATATCATCATCATCATCATCTCAGCCCTAGAATGTCCACTGCTGAACGTAGGTATCCCCCAACGACTTTCAATTAGACCTGTCAAAAGCGGCCTGCCTCTAGCGGGTACCAGTGATCTGCACTATATCGTCGCTCCATCTGGTTGATGGACGCCCTACGCTGCGCTTGCCGGTCCGCGGTCTCCACTCTAGAACCTTCATGCTCCATCGGCCATCAGGTATTTATGGCGTCATGGCCATTGACCATACGCCCGAACGGGTAGGCAGAGTTACATATTCATTCACAATTAGCCGATGAGGTCACACGATGTGATAGGTGGCAAGTCCGTCGCCATATCGAGCATACATCCCAGATTTCCTCACGATGTTTTCCTTCCATCGTAAAAGCCAGTGGCGTAGATATGTAACCTAGAGCCGTGGGTCAAATCAAAAAATGGGGCCCCAGAAAAAATCTGAACTCGAGTTCACAATCGCGAATCACATAAACGCACTTCGATAAATAATAAATCCCTTTTTATAACTTTCTAATTTATCTGAGTTTAACTTTCTAATTTATCTAAGTTGCCATGCTTAAAGTCGTGTTGCCACTCGTCATATTTATTTTGAACTTGAGATTTTCTAGTAAGGATTCAAGGGCCCCCTGCCTAGTCTCTTAATAGCTACGCCACTGGTAAGAGCTTTCAAAAATGTATTGGTGTTAGAAAAACTCAATGTAACATAGCGGCGTTCGAACCAGGACTACCGGAATGTCTAAACTATCAATAAATTAGAATCCTATTAGGTTTCTCTGAAGCTATTCCAATATTCTGACAACTTAAAGACAAATGTACGCACAGAGACCCGCCATTTGCCTCTCGCAATATGTTAGTTTAATTAATTTGTATTCGTAATGTACTGGTATTCGAATATAATACATAATGTACGAGGATTAATGTTTGCTGAAGATATGAACACATTAATTATTTGTTGAGACATTAGCGACATTTGCAATTTATCTTTTTGCTTGTGTTTACTCGTTTAATGTATAGTTTTCAAACAACATTATGTTTTTTGGATAAACTGAAATCGTATGTTTACTTTATTCTGTTTTTACTATTTGTTGTCGTAGCGGCAACAGATATACATACTTGTAAATTTCAACTGATTATAGAAAGATAGACGGATAGACAGATTAACATATAAACAGATATATAGATTAACAGATAAACAGACAGACAGATAGACTGATAGATAGACAAATAGACAGATGAACAGCGAAGTCTTAATAATAGGGTTCCGTTTTTATCTTTTGGGTCTAAGTCTAAATTGCTCTATCCGGGACCTCAAAGTCGCAAACCGTTTACGCTTGATCACAGAGGTGGATGTCTGAGATAGACTGAATGGCAATAGACTCATGTAACTATAACGTCATGGGATCTAATATCGTTGGTTAAAAGTGGATGCATATATACCTCTGCCTACTCCTGCAAGGATATGGGCGTGACGATACATTTGTATGGATAGTCTTGTGTGTGTGTTTGCTGTTAACGTTCACGTTAAGAATGCAGTGCGTCATCGTTATCCGTTGCCCCAGTAACCAATCAAATATCTCAAAATTAATATGTTCAGTTCACATTGACCAATTAAATTTAATCATTCAAACGCAACGGTTGTGTTAACAATACACCTTTATCCAGCTAATAAACTGTATAATTTTTAACGCAAACATACGATTATGTTTATGTGAAACTGATTTATTGTATATATTGCTCCAGTTCTATGGTAACACAAATGAACAAGCTTGAAAGAGTTGCAGCAATATATTTAACGTAGAAGACAGAGAAAAAAATTGCTTCTATAAAACAAGATCATACATAAATCTTTTTTTTTTGACATTAAATTTCGAATGGCACATCTGTTTTAATAGACACTCAAAATGTTCAAAATTAACAATCTAAATTCAGTTACAGAGAAACACCATTTTGTATATTCTTAGCAACTTCGAGTTTAATCCGAACCTGCTTATAACTTTTGCAGAGCGAGTGGCCTAACCGAGAGAAACTGGAACACAAAGTTCATATTAAATTCAACAGTGAAGGATTACAATATTGAATAGGGGAGTACGTATTTTCGGGCCGAAAAACTCGAGTCTCCCTAAATTATTCAGCCGCAATCACTGGCCGTCTCATTTATTCATAAACGACCGTCAGAATACAGATATATTTAAATTTATGATGTACAGTGCGCTAATGATATACGTGAACAAAGGTTACACTAAAAAACCCGCAACCCGAAATCGGACTTGCAGAAACGAAAAAAAAATAATTATATAATGGATTTGTGGCAACAGAAATAGATAATCTGTAAAAATTTCAACTGTCTAGCTATCACAAATAATGAGATACACCCTGGTGACAGCCAGAGAGATAGAGTGACGGACAGACAGGTCTCGTTTTTACCCATGGGGCACAGAATCCTAAAAAACAATAAAGTAGTATAGTGCAATTCGCTAACGATATTCATGTTTGATATTCATGTTTTTAATAATAATAAATATTACTGGACAAGTTACACAAATTGATCTAACCCCAAAGTAAGCAAATTATATGCTTGTGTTATGGGTGTTAGACAACGATACTAATACATAAAAATACTTAAATAGATACAAGAATAAATTTAATAAACATCCAAACCCGGCAATACAAACATCTATCCCCGTCGGGAATCGAACCTGAACCTTACGGTTAGTCGATGTGGTTAGGCGTGTACGCTAGCCACTCGGCCAACGAGGCGGTCAAAATCTACGTAAAAAAAAATATCGTCACGTCCACATCCTCGAAAGGGTAGGCAGAGGTTATATACTTATACATCTAGTATTCGCTGCTCAGGCAATCTACTTGTAGTTGATCAGTACCAACAACAGGCAATCTGGTGGTTATAATTTTATCACCAACATCTTTTCGCCCCTTTTCCCCATGTGATTTATTATTAAATAATTAATTGAGAGCTAATTCCTGGTTCATATTTCTTTCACTGTTTTGACTCATAACCTAGTAATTGCAAAAAAGGAAAATGTTTTGGACAAGATTGATTCAATACAGTTACTAATGAACCAGACAGATAGTATGTTTTTATAATAATTATTTATTTTTCCTGCAGCTTCGCTTACGTTAATTTTAAGCGATGCGGATAGATTAAAAAAATTAGGCAGATATTTTACGATGGTAAAAAAGGATCTGTATACCAATTTTTGGTACAACTTTGATAATTACGAAAAGTCCTATATAGGATTTTACCCCCTCTTTCTTTTGAAAGAGGTTGGAAGAAATTTCCAAAAAAAGTTATGAACGATTTTTTTTGTTTGTCATAAATAGTCCGCATACCAATTTTAATTTTTCCACCGTAAATTGCGGAAGACATTATATAAACATCCACCCCCCAGTTTAGAGAAAATCAATTGCCATCATTTGAAAACTTAACATAAATGTAAAAAAGTAACATTATATAGCAAAGAAACTTCTCTTTGTTATAAAACTCCAAAACTTATTCATTTAAGGGCAGCCCCTGATTTTTTTGTTGTATATGTAGTTCATAGACACTTAACATACGAGTCAGACAAAGTCAACATATATTCTATTCAGATACCGTCACATTCGCATTTTCTCTTCTTCAAGTAGGTTAGATATGAACGTGAGCTCCGAAAATCCAATCACCGTTAGGGAATAATTATACTATAGATAACAAGTCACGATATATTAAATAATTAAATCTCTCTGTCGCCTACGCGCTCAATCCGGCCCTGTGCAGTCAACATTGGTTATCGTGGTTAATGATTTATTACTTGACATCAGTGTTACTAACTAAAACCAGCGTGTTGGTCAGTTTGTTAACTATATTTTCGAATTATGACCGCTGACTGCTTCCGACTATGTTTTTTTACCCGATCGCAAGCAAGGGTTATGTTTAGAGCGTTTTGGTGACAGAATATATTAGATTTGCCTTACTCTAAGCAAAGTTGTACAAAAATCTCGAATTTTGTTCTAAAAATGAGAAATCAAAGACCTCAATAAAATATTTTAGAATAAAATGTTACATAATATGTGAAATTTCAAAAGACTTCAAAAGTTCTATAAAATGCTAGATTACAAAGACATACTATTAGTATGTTAGTAACAAAAATATTTCAAAATAAATTATATTATCATTTAATTTTTAAAAGGAAATTCGAAAATTTTAGAAATTGTTAAATTGAAAAGACATAAGTGACAAAAAATATTTTACAATAAATTGTTGTACCTACCAGTCAATATTTAACAAAATTCGAACGTTCTAAAATAATTATACAATAACATAGGTAACAAATCTTAAAATAATTAGTATCAGTAAAGTTTTAAAAATAAATAAGTTTTAAATTTAAGTAAGTTAAATGAAAATAAATTAAAAAAAAATGTATGCGTCAAACTTTAAAAGTAGACAAAAAATATTTAACAAAGAGGTAAGTGACAAAAATATATAATATAAAATCAGTCAAACTTTAAAAGAATTCGAATGTTCTAGAATTTGCTAGATTACAAATGAGAGTAAATTATTGCTAACATTGTTAAACAATACATATAAATTTCCTCGATTATGATATGGAAATGGTATTTAAGGAAAGTTTCTCGAGTCGGTAATTGACAGTGCCATTATTTCTGGTTAGCCTTTATAATATTTTACGATTAATTCAGAATTTATTATTCCATATGGATGGGTGTGGTGGCTACAATAATACAGCAACTCACCTGCCAGTCCGTTGAAATACTGTCCAAATGACGAGATAAAGCGGGAATTTCAACCTATCAATCATATAGCGGACAAATGTTGTCACATCACTTCTAGGAATTATGAATCCGGAGCATTTGTAGCAAAAATACACACAAATTATAACATACACCCAGTAAAATGCCTTGGAATATAAAAAAACTAACCAAGTGCTAGTCAAACTCGCGTTTGGAGAATTTTGTAGCCTATCTGTTGTCTATAAAGATGGCAAATATAATAATTATTTACACTTATAACTAAATTCTAATTATTTGGGTCGTTTTTTGCATGGGAACTTTTTCTTATGATAAACTTAAATTAATAAAATGACTTCCATTTAAATATTTACGTTATTCTATATTTTGGCATTTGTTTTTATCGTTATTTAGCGGCAATAGAAAATGTCAAATGTTTAAAAGCTAGGATAAGGCTAAGTGATAGACGAAGAGACAGGTGTACAGCGGAGTCTTACTAAATTGACTCCGTTTTTACCCTTTGAGTTTAAAACCTTTAAACATGCTTGTGCTCCTACCAATACCAAGTTTACTTTTAATTTTGGCAAGTTATTTGTTTTAGACGTATGTTTTTACTGTATTATAGGTAGTAAGATATCTATATACTAAACAAATAACCTCGCTTGGTACTATTATTATTTGAATATTCCATTATGTACATATAGTAGTTGTTAAAGAAATAAAATAAATACCTAAGTACAATATACTCAAATACATAAAACAAATGCATTATTAAATAAACATACTATTACTACATGAAAACTGATGATAATTCCTGATAATGAAATAAAAATAAAAATGTAGTACTGAAATAAGTATGTAGTAGGTAATTCTGCCTAAGCCTTCGGCAACATCGGCGTGATGATATTGATTTATTATAATCTCTTCTTCTCGCCATAACTCTACTAATATCCTCCATCGCTCGTGACTTACACCAAAAGGCTCGCCCGCAGGCAGACAGCACCTGAACTGATGTATAGTACAACGGTACTGCAAGCCAAATTGTTAGTTATAATTTTGTTTTAAGTATCGAAACTACGTATTTTGTACACTCAGATGTCTGTAAAATAATATATATAATAGTTACATTAAATTATATATTGGGCCCGAATATTAGATCATTATCTTAATGATCTCTAATTGTTTCTACGGTAGAGTCGCTATCCGATTATGATGCTCAACGTCCCGGGTTCAATTCCTAGGTAGAGAAACTCTTAAAACATATAAACCTAATGTAAATAACAGAGAAAGTGATTTTGTTTTTAATATGTAGAGATACAAGAATTGCTCTTTTAAAGGTATTAGATAAGTATCTTATTTCCACCTACCTACTGAACTTATGTGGCAAGAGATAACCGTCGTTTAGATCCCTATGTTACTTTATGGACGTGAGAGTTGGGTATGTTAGAAACAGCATGAAACTAAGATAGATACGATCGAAATGCGTGCGCTCTGCAATGTTTGTGGAAACGAAATAATGGTCATGTAGAAATAATGAAAGATTGACAAAAAATATAAAAAGCGAATGCAGTTGGAAGTAGGTAATCGAAAAGACCTAATTTGATATTCCATGACCAAATAGTTTGCGTATTATCCTCTTCATATTATCTGTATATTATCCATTATAAGGGTGATGTAGAGAATGACTAAGACTGGTGTATTTGTGTTAAGAGATTATAATGTAATTGCCACAAGATTATAGTCTACGTGGACAAAACCGCGGGCATAAGCTACTTTGTGATATTTTTATGAAATAGATTATCTAACATTGAAGTATAAACGAAATAAAGTCAGAGAAGTTTCAATTATGTGATTATTGTTGGAGATATCTTTGTTAATGAATAGTTGTCAGAAGAAAAATATGTAGCGCGCGTGCCGATGGCTTTTATTTTTCTAAATTATACATCGGATATAGGTAAAGGAGGATATTACATATGAATATATGATAATGGAACTTTATCTGATTATTATTATTGTTATTTAAAGCCTCGGTGGTCTATATATGCGAATAAGTAATGTTTTTGTTTATATTTTGCGGCATCCTTCACCGTGTTGTTCGGTTCCTCTGTGAAGAATAAACCAACTACCTTCCTACCAGTGAGCTCGTAAGAGGCGAGCATAGGTAATTTGGGCCACTACCAACATGACCTCTGGTGGTAGAGTGCTGTGCAGCAACTCGTCCGGGTAGGGAACAACCGTCTTGTAGACCACAGGGCAGCGGCGCACCTTCAACACCTATGGTGTCTATAGGCCACGGTTGTATCTTACCATCAGGAGACCCGTGTGCCTGCTCGCTGCCTTATCCCATAAAAAAATTAACAGTTTTTTTTTAAATTAATAAGACTTCAGACTTCCGTTTCGGTAGTTCAGGTTCGAACCCAGCTAAGGAAAACAACGTGAGGAAACCCGGGATTCGTCCCCGATATGGCAATGAAATCGCCGCCTCTCAGATTATGAGACCTAATATCGTCGGCTGAAAATGAGTGCATATGTACCTCTGCCTACCCTTTCGGTGATAAGAGCATCATGATATTTAATTATTTTAGTTATCCAATATTTTCCCATATCGTAATTTCATATTTATATTAATTTATTTTAGCACCTTTATGGTCCAGTGTAGTTAGTGTAATTTTCACACACGAGGTCCCGGGTTCGATTCTTGGGCTGGATTTACCTCGTGATGCTTTCCTTTACTATCACAGTACTTATGTGAGAAAAACTCATTGGTACATGGCGGATTTCGAATTTAATCTACCCGAATAGAAGTCAGAAGCGCTACCACTTGACCACCTCAACGTTTTGCCATTGTGCAATAAAATATTGCAAGCTAAGTATCATAAATTAATATTATGCTATAATTAAATACAAAACAATGGCTACGCGACATCATACCAATAAATCATTACAAAGAGATCTCAAACAATGTAGACGAATCAATCATTAAATCTAAAGATGATGTATTATCAAATATCTATTTATATCTCAATCATACCTCAAAAACTCGCCAAGTGCAAGTCGGACTCGTACACGAGGGGTTTTCTATAAAAAACATGATTGTTGTATGGAAGCCCAATTTAAATGTTTATTTTCTTTTCAGCATTTGTTATTACAGAGAGTACGTATTATCTGTAAAAATGGTAAAAAATCACGTTTGTCGTATGGAAACCCCCTTGTAAATGTCAATTTTATTTTGTTTTCAGCATTTGTCGTTATAGTGACATTTCAAATTTCCAGTTATTTTTGTTCATGAGACAGACTGTAACACATAGTCAAATAGACGGACGGACGGACTGACGACCCGGCGGACAGTCGGACGGATGGATGGACGGACAGCCGATCAGTCAGCAGTTTCTCAGTGATAGGGTTCCATTTTTACTTTTTGTGTACGAAACCCTAAAAATAGAAATGAAATCTTCATACATCAGTTAGGACTGGTTCAGTTCTACCCTTAGAGTATGCGTAAGTGTAGAGTACGGATGGTACAGATATAAAGTTAAAAATTAAAGCCACCTTTTTCGACTGAGCTTTGACCTTGAGATTTATAAAAGAGGATAAGTTTTTAGAAGTCGGTCTCCTATTTTGCTGTTTTTTATACGATACTAGTTGTGTCCGCGATTTCATTCATGTTTTTATTATTTTATACATTTCCAAAAAAAAGTAGTCTAAGCCTTTCCTTATTAAATCAGGTGTCTGCCAGTGAAAGTCCCGTCAAAATCAGTCCAGCCGTTTCAGATATTAGCGGAAACAGACAAATTAGTATCGATTTTTACTGTATCTGTATACGATATAAAGCGTAGACATGTTTCTCCTTTCTAAAATTATATTTTAGTAACTATTAGCAGTATCGTACCTGTCCTGTAATTATTTAAATTATGCTCAGAAAACCATTGAGTGACCTGGATTCAAATAAAAATGAAAAAAATCCAATAGCAATAATATTTAAAAAAATTAAAAACAATCCATACTTTTACTTGTTGACTAAACTTACAGATTTTTTAACCTAACGTAATGTAATTATTCCTACTTAAATAATAAAATATTATACTCAAAATTCTTTGTTAAGGATGTAAAAAAAAACTAACAGTCATGTAAAGCCACTTAAACACATCCCCTGTGTCCCCCGGTCCTCTGTGTAGAATAGATCATCTACCTTTCCACCAGGTAGCTCGTAAGAGGCGAGCATAAGTTAACAAGGTCATTGCCAACAAGACCACTGATGGTAGAGTGATGTGCAGTAACCCGCCCGGGTAAGGATCTATCGCCTTACCTGTTCCTGGCACCATACTGACAACGAGGTGTTCCGGTTCCACATCAGGCCAAACAACCTGGCCACAGGACAGCGACGTACTTACAACATCAATGGTGTTTTGGCCTATAAGCACTGGTTGTCTGTTACCATCAGGAGAAAGGGTCTCCTGATGGTAACAGACAACCTGTGCCTGTTCGCTTCCTTATTCCATTAAAAGGAACATAACAATCAAAACTTTGTTTCATTTCTATGAAATTAAATTTCAGAGTTACTGAACGTCTATTAGCGGCGCTAAATATATAATAATTAATTATATTTAGCAACTTAATGAACTAAATGAAATACGCGGTCTCTATTCTATAAAAGCATCAAGGGCTTACCTAAGAACTGCCATCAAAGTAACTCGTAGGAGCATTAATAAATTGCTGCCTCTAGCAATAATATACCGGATATCCAAAGTTACAAACACGTCATCCTATTTTATATCTTATTTTAAAAGTTTAAGGTTCAAAATCATTTTTAAAATTTGTGTAATTTGCATCCCAAACTACGCTGAACAAAATTAAGGAAAATCGATTTCTAATAAAAATAGCGCCTTAAGCTTTGGATAGGGTGGTCAATTTGGTAATTATCAGAATAAGTTGTTTCTTTGGTCTTTTACCCGATCTTAAGGTAGGGGTTATGTTTTTCGCGTATATCTTACTAGCGACCCGCCCTGGCTTCACACGCTTATACTATACATGCTATATACATAAAAACCTTCCACTTGAATTACTCTATCTATTTAAGAAATTCACATTATTATTATTATCATTATTGTTGCGTAATTTTAAATATTTAAGCATACATAGGGATATAAGGACAAAGAAAGAGACTTTGTTTTATAATATCTAGTGATATGTATATACAGTCCTGTTAAGGAAAAACTAAAAATGTATTAAAAAATATATAAATAAATATAGTCCCAATCATAGAAGAGGTAAGCAGAGTTTCTCACTAATATACTTACGAATAGCTGATGATATTTACAGGTCCTATGATGTGTCAGATGTGACAGAAAAGTCATGTTTTAAATTACGTTTAACATATAAATTGAAAAAACTCAAAGAACGAATTGAACTTGGGAATCGAGTATAAACATCCAAAATCATTGAAACGTCCAAAAAAGCGACTTTAACTCATGATATATTGTATACTTTCTATCCTTGGCGCTTGGTGAAACTTCATTTTATGTGATTAAATTTTAATAAACCCTTGCACTGTTTCACTAAATTTATTTATATATATATATATTTATATAACCAACGAAACCGGTCGGCTATTATATAAAAAAAAATTTAGTGAATTAGTGCAAGTGTTTATTAAAATTTGATCCCGTCCATTATGTTTTTTTTAAATAAATTTTCCATATACAGACGGTGATCAATTACAGTTTCATTATATGCATAGATGCATGAATACTTACTATACGACATATCATTTAAACATTACAATTATTAATCCATTTAGAGGCACACACATACATATACACACATATTTACGCTCGATCCCTTACGGTGAAGGCAGAGTGTATCAAGTACCAAGTGTCACAATTGCTACATACTTTCTAAGCTTTCTCCACATTTATGAGACTCTTGTCATAATATACCAGTTAAAAACATAATATACAATTTATTTATAATACTCACCAATATACTGACGTTATTTTTTGCATTGAAGCGGTTAGAGTTAAGTATATAGGGTAGGGCGGGGCTAATAGTCCCAATTTTCACTCTAAGACCCATAAGTCTTAAATTCGAGCACTTATTGTCAAC